>JAFEMH010003555.1:60000-212500 GCA_022495995.1 Adenophora triphylla var. japonica | reverse complement strand
CCCTAAACCCTATACCCTATATCCTATACCCTATACCCTAAACCCTATACCCTAACCCCTAAACCCTAACCCCTAAACCCTAAACCCTAAACCCTAACCCCTAAACCCTAACCCCTAAACCCTATACCCTAAACCCTAAACCCTATACCCTAACCCCTAAACCCTAAATTCTATACCCTATACCCTAACCCTTATACATGATACCCTATACCCTAAATCCTAAACCCTAAACCCTAAATCCTATACCCTATACCCTAAATCCTATATCCTATACCCTAAACCCTAAACTCTAAACCCTAAACCCTATACCCTTATACATTATTAAATTATTATTAATAAATTTTAAATAATTAAATTAATGAATATTATTATTAATTAATAACATTATTATTTTTTATGTTATGTATTATTACTAGTTATTATTATTATTTTATTCAATTATATAATTGAATAATTAACAATAACATCATTATTAGTCTTATTATTAAGTATTATTATTAACTATATGATAATGTTATTATTCTTGATATTAGGCATATTACTATAACTAAAATTTTGGGTAAATAAAATAAAAGCATGTAAATATTTTAGATAATTTTTTGTAAATTTCAGTTCTAAAAAAAATCTAAAATATTTTTTCCTATTCAATAAAAAATAATAAAAATTTCTACTTATTATTAATACTATTATTTATATTGTTACTGATTACTCCCTCCGTCCCACCGATCTTAAGAAAACTTTTCATTTTGGGCATCCCACCAATCTTAAGAATTCCCAAAATGGAAAGTTTTTATCACTATTCTCTCCACTCATTCTCTCTCCTACATTATTTTAATACTCACAACACCATTATAATTTACTAATCTCTCTCCTATTTTACTATTACACTCACAACATTTACAATTTTCTTAATCCTCCTGCCATTTGAAAATTTCCTAAGATCGGCGGGACGGAGGGAGTATATAATTAATATTAATATTAATTAATTAATTTTATAATTAATAATTTATTAATAAATATTATTAATAATAAATATTATTATTCTTAATATTAGACATAAATATTTTAGTTAGTGTATAATATAGTGTGAAATAAATATAAATACGTGATGTGGCATTGTTTGATTGGGTTTCAAAATTTCACGGGGATTAAGAGTCAAAGCTATATCCAACCCTTCAAACCATTCAATCCAAAGGCCATAACATTTTAATTAAAATCAATTACTCCCCTCCCTATATCTCTCCTCATTTCTCTCTCTCTCTTTCCACATTTCAAAAACCAGATCGACGGTTTCTCTCTCTCTCATTTCCCTCACCGTCTTCTTCATCCACCGGCGACACCACGACTTCAGTCTTCTTCTCCCTCCGTCACTCTCTCTCTCTTTCTCCTCAAACCGGCAACCCTTTTCTCTCTCTCTCACCGTCTCAGCCTCCGCCGTCTCCCTCACCGTCTCTTCAGCCTCGCCGTTCAATTCGTGGAAACCTAGTATGGTAAACTCTCTCTCTCTCTCTCTCTCTCTCTCTCTCACTCTATCGATCTAAATCAAAACCCGAATTTTGATTTTGATTTGGTTGGATTTCGGTTTGGTTGGATTTTGATTTTGATTTTGATTTTTGTTGATTTTGTTGGATTCAATAAGATCAATACACACCACACACAAAGGTCTCCGTAGTGGAAACCCCCACATACTGCAGGATTCTCAGAAAATGCCGTCTTTCTAAGGGAAGAATGAGTTGAGAAAGTTTAAAGAGACCATCGGCATTGAGGGAAGAAGAAATGAAATTGAGCTTGCTAGAAGACAGAGGAGTACAAATTTGATTTGAATTCATGGCGTTTTGGTGGTTGATTTTAGTCATAGATTCAACTGAGGATGATGCTTATTTGGAATATCAGAAGTGGTGCTACTGGAGGTGAAGCGGCCGCCTCAGTTTATTTCATAGATTCTTGCCCTGATTCTATTTTCGATCCCTTTTTCCATCAACAAAAAGAATAGTCCTCTCCTTCAAACCCATATATCTGAATTTGTGTTTCAACATCCAAGGTATTTATTCATTTATTTACTGTTTTCTTCTTCAATGATTTGAATTTGAATATTTTATATTTCATCATCCCCACCTGCTTGTGATGATCTGTACGAATTGAGAGCTTTATATGAAACCTGTCCCTACGTTTGAATTATGATTGATTATTTTATCAACTGCTGGTTGATTGTTAATTATTTTTTCTTAATTTAATCTTTTGCTTGTTTGACGATGGAAAGGGTCAAAAGGGATCATTTTGGGGCCAAATTACTGAGGTTGAGGCGCACGCCTCATTGGTTTCCATGCGGCCGCCTCAGGTTTTGTGTCTTGGCCGAGCTTCTGGGCCATTTGGCCGGCATGGAGGATTGCTGTTGGGGCCAAACTTGGCCTATTCTGCATTGGTGGTGGAAGTTTGTGAGGACTATTTGAGTATAAAAGAAATTTAGGGGACTGATTTGGTAATAATAAAAGTTAAGGAACTGATATGAAAATAATAAAAGTTAAGGGACTGATTTAAAAATAAAAAAAGGTAAGGGACTGATTTAATATATATTTAAAAATATATATTTATATATTTTAATATATATATATATATATATATATATATATATATATATATTTAAAATATATTAATATATATTTTTAAATATATATTTAATTTTTTTTTAAAAAAATATCAATTTAGCTACGGAAATATCCGTCGCTAAAATGGTTCGAAAATAAAATGACAAATTAAATAGAGACGGAAAATCTGTCGCTAATCCGTAGACGGTCATATCTGTAGCTAATTTAGAGACGGACATATCTGTCTCTAATTTAGAGACGGACATATCTGTCTCTAATTTAGAGACGGACATATCTGTCTCTAATTTAGAGACGGCCATATCTGTCTCTAAATTAGAGACGGACATATCCGTCTCTAAAATAGCTACAAAATAGCGACGCCCAATTTAGCGACAAACCTGCACCCACGGAATAGCTACGGAATAAATCCGTAGCTAAACACGATTTAGCTACGGAATCTTCATTTTAGCTACGGAATTTGCCGTAGCTAAAATGGATTTTCCTTGTAGTGAAAATCCACCGCACTGGCTCGTCAAAGGGTTAGTCGCACTACACAGCTCTCTATATATAAAAGCCAGCGACGCACTTCCCCAACTGTACATCCAGACCCTCGAAAGCTCCTGAAGCAGAGGGAGATAATACAACTTAACCTTGTTTTTTTCCCCTACTCACACACACACACACACACACATGCACGCACAGAAGCGCCTAGGAGATAAATCCTAGGGAGAGAAAGCCTTCCCTCTAACTTTTGGGGGGATCGAACCCATGACCTCCAGGTTAGAAGCCATGAGCTCAAGCCAGCAGGCCAAATCCCCATGTGCACAACTTAACCTTGTTGTTTGTATGATCATGCATCACCGTAGAACCCAAGGCGAGCATGATATATGGCCGAGTGTACATATCAACAATGTCATTGGGAGAATCATTAGCGAGGTCATGAAAGTGTGGAAACCGACTAGTAATCCACCGTTGCTTTAGACTACTCCCATCCATATCTCTGGGAGATGGGACAGCCCCTAAAAGTTGGTGACATACCACCCGCCAGTCTATAAGAGATGGAATGTCAGCATCAGTAACAACATCCCCATCAATCGGTAACTCGAAAATCATATCGATATCCTCTAGGGATTACCCTAGAGGATATGGGTCTCCGGACGCCATCTCTCGATCAAGGCCTCCAACAACCCATAATCATACTAAACTCTCCCTATGTAATGAACTCCACTAAAGAAGCACTCAACTAATCTAGACAATATCCTAGGAGCTAATCTATCCGGCAAGGAGGCACCACCACGAAATGAGAGTGGACTAGCAACCTGTTGTCCGGCCCAAATAAAACGAGCTATGTGGTTGTCATGTTCAGTTAATACAGAGTTATCAATAGGCCCAGGATCAACAAAGTTTTTCATCTGTTTCAATAAAATAAATCCAATTTTAATATCAAATACTTCTAAATGAAATAACAAACATATTAACAATTGAGTTCAAAAAAGCCCACAAAATGAGTTCAAAATCCCATAATTTCAAATATACGACAATCGAGTTCAAATATACCAACATTTAAGTTCAAATATACCTACAATTGAGTTCAATAACAACACTAATTAGTTCAATATCAACATATACAACAACTCAAATCAAAATATACTAACAATTGAGTTCAAAATCAACATATACAACAACTCAAATCAAAGTATACTAACATTGAGTTCAAAATATATCAAAAATTGAGTTGAATAAACCTAAATTACAAGTAAAAAAATACTCAAATCAAAGCAAAATCAACACAAAATGAAGTAAAAAACATGAATGTAAACTTACAATAACAAAATTTTGTTGATGAAAAGCTTGAATTTGATGAAAATAACGGCAAAATTTCTCCTTCTTCTCTCTTTCTTCTTCCACCGGCGGCTGTGTTCTTTAGTTTTTTCTTTCTTTCTTTGAACAGACTGTAAGTCGGAAAGGGAAAGTGGGATTTTTGAGAACTCGAGACACGGTGTAGCGAGTTCACTGTGACCGGTCAAACTCGTTATACGATGTAGTGAGTTCTTCTTTAGTTAATTACAGTAATTAATTCAAACGCCAAACCATAATTTAACCAATCTCGTTACACCCACTACCAGAAAAATAGGTTTTAGCAACGGAAATTTCCGTCGCTAAATCCAAATTTTCGTCGCTAAAATTAAACAGCGACGGAAAAATTCCGTCAGCCGTCCGCCGCTACTGCACCCGTCGCAGTGCTCCGACGGCTCAAATTCCGCCGGTATATTTTGATTTTACCGACGGAATTAATTCCGTCGCTGATTTACTGACATCAGCGACGGAAATTTCCGCCGCTGAAATTAATTTAATTTAATTAATTTTTATTTCAGCGACGGAAATTTCTGTCGCTGAAATAAAAATTAATTAAATTAAATTAATTTCAGCGGCGGAAATTTTCGTTGCTGGAATAAAAATTAATTAAAATAAATTAATTTTAGCGACGGAAATTTCTGTCGCTGAAATTAATTTATTTTAATTAATTTTTATTCCAGCGACGAAAATTTCCGCCGCTGAAATAAAAATTAATTAAATTAAATTTATTTCAGCGGCGGAATATTCCGTCACTGATTTAATTTATTTTAATTTTATTTTTATTTCAGCGACGGAATATTCCGTCGCTGATATTATTTATTTTTTATTAAGTTTTTATTTCAGCGGCGGAATATTCTGTCGCTAATAATTCTAAAAATTAAAAAAAAATCAAAAAAGTCAAAATTAAATTCTTTTTTTTTTTCAATATTGAATAATCATTTTCATTGTTATTTTTTATTTTTTCAAAATTATTTATGCAATTTTTTACTCGTAGCATGAGAAAACTTCAATATGAGCATGGCCATTGTTCTTTTGATGATGATTAATCCCTGTACATACTACAATCAACTTGTATCTACTAAGGTATGATAATTTCTTAGCTATACTATTCAAGTAGCTAAACAATTTGTATCCGCCTATACAGTAACTAAGAAAAGATGAAGAAAAAATAATTGCATTCTTTCTTAAAGTTCAAAAAACAAAAAACAAAAAAAAAAAGAAGCATTCTTTAAGTTTAGATTGCAGTTTTGTCCCTAATTTCATTGTCTACTGTTGATAGGGGTACTCGAGGAACAACATTAAAACTGGAACTCCAGCAAGATCAACATCTATTTGAAGTTTTCTCAAGCTCTTTCTCTCTGTAACAATGGCCGGCGCCGGAGATTACGGAGGGACAATGGAGGCCGGTTGGAGTAGGGAAGAGCGGGGTTGGAGGAAGAAATAGTGGAATGGGTTTGGCGGTGGTTGATGGGGTGGGAGGAAAGAGGGCCGGTGGTGCCATAGGAGTGAGGGATAGATCTGGGTTTCGCCGGAAGTGAACATGGAGATGGCGGCGCAGAGAGAGAAGCGAACTGGGAGTAGGGAAGAGCGGGGTTGGAGGAAAGAGGGACGGTGGTAAAGAACCGGTAGAGCGACGGTAGGGGAGGTGGAGGGGCGGCGGTGCAGAGAGAGAAGGAAAATGGAGATGGCGGCGTATAGATCTGGGTTTCGCCGGAAGTGAGCATGGAGATGGCGGCGCAGAGAGAGAAGGGAACTGGGTTTCGCCGGAAGTGGGGGAGGGGTTCGCCGGTGGACAGGAAGAGATGGAGTAGAGAGAGAAAGTGTGTGTGTGTCTGGGAAGAGTAAGTGTGTGTGTGTGAATATATATATATATATATATATATATATATATATATATATATATATATATATATATATATATGGATTAATTTATTTGTTAAAATGTGAGTAAGGAATTTGGACCATTGATTTAATATGAATGGATGGTTGAGATGGTGATCCAAGTGAAATAGTTTGTTAAAATGTGAGCCATTGGATTCAACTTAAATGTGTTAATATGAATGGATGGTTGAGATGGTGATCCAAGTGAAATAGTTTGTTAAAATGTGAGCCATTGGATTCAACATAAATGTGTTAATATGAATGGATGGTTAAGATGGTGATCCAAGTGAAATAGTTTGTTAAAATGTGAGTCATTAGATTCAACTTAAATGTGTTATTATAAATGGCTTAGATGGAGATCCATGTGAAAGATAATGACTTAATAATAAATGATAATAATGATACTTAGTTTTTTTTTGAAAAAATATTTAATTCATTTAAAATCTAATAAAATTATTTAATAATAATAATTGTATAATAAATGTAAATGATTAGTACCACAATAATAATTAGTAATAACATAATAATAATTGATATAAAAAATAATTAATAATAATAATAATTTAAACTATAAAATAATATTATGCCTAATATCAATAATAATAATATTTATCTCTATTCAAATATTTTAGACTTTTTTACTACAAATGGAAATTGAGTTACAAATATGTGCCATTATTTAGAATTTTAAGGAATGTGTCCCGATCTTGTGAAAATGGTATACGGCTACCTCGTTTATTTTTTTTAATTTTTTTCTATATTCCAAATGACATTTAAAGTGTTTTTCATTTAGAATGTAGAAAAAAATTAAAAAAAAATAAACGAGGTAGCCGTATACCATTTTCACAAGATCGGGACACATAAAACCCTGAGAACCCTAAATAATGGCACATATTTGTAACTCAATTTCCATTTGGATTTTGAGGAAGGTCATAAAGATGAAAAACACTTTAAATGTCATTTAGAATGTAGAAAAAAATTTAAAAAAAATAAACGAGGTAGCCGTATACCATTTTCACAAGATCGGGACACATAAAATCCTAAGAACCCTAAATAATGGCACATATTTGTAACTCAATTTTCATTTGGATTTTTAGGAAGGTCATTGATAAGTGACTATTATATAGTCATTTATCCTCATTTTTATATACTTTTTATAGCATAAAACATCATTTCTCATTTCATTTCTTATACTTTTTAGTTTCTTTTCCTTATTTTCTAGATTTTACGCTTTTGGTATATTTCTTGCCTTTTTAGACAGGTTTTAGGGTCATTTTATATATACAAAGGATACATGGACATTTTGGTCCAAAAAGATGAAGGGACACCAAGCAAATAAGCACTCCAAGTTGAAAACCGCCAAGCGGCCGTGCGGCAGAGATGGAGCGGCCGTGCACTTGGCATTTTTCAGGCCACTTTTGGCCCTAAAATATGGAGTGGCCGTGTCTTGAAGAGGGAGCGCCCGTGTCATCAGCGTGAGCGGCCGTGCAGCCTAAAGTAGGAGCGGCCGTGCGAGGTGTCAAGGCTTGAATTCAAATCTGGCGCCAGGTCACACGGCCGTGCAACTTCCTTGACACGGCCGTGCAAATCGTGGATCGCGATGTAAAGGCACCTTTTGGTTGCACCCGATTGAAGAGTTCCCTCCTTTTTATAAATAGGACCCTAGAGATCAGTCTTAAGTACGAATTATTAGAGAGAAATACTCGATAGTTGATAGATAGAAAACACAAAATACTTGTGATATCAATTTCTAAGAAGATTTGAAGATCAAGTCATTACTTTGTTCTTGAAGTTACTTTGGAAGAAGATCAATAAAAGAAGCATTATTTCCAGCAATTGTTCATCATAAGTCTCTCTTACTCAATCTCTTATTTTAATTGTTTTTACTTTATAAATGGCTTGTGAGTAATCCCCATATTCTTGGGGTTGGAAACTCAAAACATGCTTATTCATCATCTAAAAAATGATTAGTCTTGTCTTCTTTCTTCATCTAAAACAATTTCTTTATATTATTCTCTAAATGCCTTACTTATTGGCGATATCCAATTTGTATGATTCAAATTAATTGAGAGAAGTACCTAGCGGAGAATCTCAATTGACGGAACCATATAAAGAAACTAGGTTCATTGATCACGAGAGTAGTTCAATGGCCTAGGGATGTTCCTTTAATGGAAAGTATGTTGAACTTCCGTCCTTAATGGATTCTTACTAATTATGGTCAGCTAGAGATAAGCCGGAATGCCCGTTTGTGACAGGGCGGGATCAAACATAAACGGATTTCTCAAACAGCTTAGAACATAATTAGTGAAGAATACAAACGCTATTGTCCTAGCCCGAAATAGTGTAGGCTTAACATACCATCCTTGCTTTTTATGAAAACCTTTTATTTCTAAGACAATGACAATTTGATGAATAAGATTATGTGTATAGTTTCCAATCCCGAGAATGCTTCGTTTTATAAGAATTCAATTAAAGTATTTTCTGTCTATGCTCTCTATTATTCTAAAAACAAATTTTATCTACCCCCCCAATCCTTTTTATATTTTCTAAAGACAAAATTATACCAAAGTAAACCCCGTCTCGTGGGATCGACTCGTACTTGCACCCGCTATATTACAATAGCCCGTGCGCTTGCGGATATAAAATAAACCGTTAGGTTTCGACTCTAACAAGTTTTTGGCGCCGTTGCCGGGGACAACGGTTTACTTTTTATTTTTGTCTTTACTACAAATTTTTAGTTTTTGTTTTTACTATTTTGCTTTCCTATCCTATAACTGCTGCGTTTAATTTCTCTTCAAGTGTTTTTCTTGTAGTTTATGAAACGGTCTCGGACATTTGTTGACAACTTTGATCCGGAACCCGAAAGAAGCTTTCACGAAAGATTAAGAAGATTTAGAGAAGCCCTACAAAAACACATGGACGGAGAACCGCAAACACCTGCTAGGACCCTACGGGACTTTGTTAACCCAAGTACCCCGGGAACTAGATCCCCTATAGTTGTGCCGAATGCCGGAGCGGCAAACTTCGAAATAAAGCCGCAACTATTGCATATGGTTATGAATAACCAATACACCGGCATCGCCTTCGAAGACCCCCATCTACACATCCAAACATTTCTTGAATATTGTGATACTACACGTATTCAAGGTGTTACGGTAGAAGCGATTCGGATGCGCCTTTTTCCATTTTCTCTCAAGGATAAGGCGAAACAATGGTTGAATTCGGTCCCCTGTAATTCATTGACAACATGGGACCGCATTCAAGAAGCTTTCCTTGGTCGATTTTTCCCGCCAAGCAAGACTCGCTCAGATACGAACAAAGATCACTAATTTCGTCAAACAGATAGTGAAACTTTGTATGATGCATGGGAACGGTACAAGGAACTTCTCGTAATGTGCCCCCACCACGGGCTTGAAAAGTGGTTAATTGTTCACACCTTCTACAACGGTCTCATTTTTAAAACAAGAGAGACCATTGATGCCGTCGCAGGAGGAGCTTTGATGAACAAAGGAGTAGATGAGGCGTATGACCTCATTGAAAACATTGCATTGAACCATTACCAATGGTCAAACGAGAGGGAGCAACAACAAGGTACGCCCGGTAAATATAATGTTGATGCAGCTTACTCTTCTCTCCTCTAAAGTTGACATGCTTTTGAAAAAGTTTGAAAATCTTAATGTCAATCCCATTGCTAGTGTAAATGTGTTATGCGAACTATGTGGGTCTAACTCACATAGTACGGATAATCGCGAGTTGCTTGACGTTACTTCTAACGATCAAGTGAACTTCGTTAATTCTTTTGGGCAAAAAGGGGGATGTATTCTAATACATACAATCCCGAGTGGAGGAATCACCCCAATTTTTCCTATAAGAATAACAACGTTCTTAACCCGCAATCATCTACACAACCACCGGGGTTTGCACCTAAGAATTTCAACAACAATGCAAGTACCTTTCCCCTAAATCTAAATTAGATCTTATAATGGATTTCGTAGTGGAAAATAAAAATTCCCAAGAAAAGATCAATAATGAATTTAGGGAATGTTTTAAATTGTTAAATGCTAGGTTTGATAACTTAGCGGCGCATAATAAGATGCTAGAAACCCAACAAGCTCAACAGCTACCCCATTGAATAGACCACAAGGGAGTCTTCCTTGGCCAACCTCAAAGGCCAAATGAGCAAGTTAATGTGGTAGAAACTAGGGATGAGCAAGAAAAGAAGAATGAATGCCCTAGAAATAATCACACCAATCCCTCCAATGATTGAGACTAGTTTGGGGACGGAATCCCCTAAAGAAGAAGGCAAGGATTATGATGAATTCCTTGATAACTTGGATGCCATTAATGTTAACATTCCTTATTTTAGAAAGGATGAAGATATGCCTTTAGCCGTTAAACCTTTAAAAAAATTAATAGAAGAAAAAGAAAGGCTAAAAGAAAATAAGAATGTTATGTTAGCGGAGGAGGTGAGCGCCGTCTTGCAAAATAAAGACCCTCCAAAATTAAAGGATCCAGGTACATTCACCATTCCTTGTTGTGTTGGCGTAATAAACATAGATAACGCTGCCCTTGACTTAGGAGCAAGCGTCGCATAATGCCATTATCGGTTAGCGAGAAGCTTGGTATAGGGGAACTTAGACCCACAACCATAACTCTCCAATTGCGTGCAATCGATCCGTTCAATACCCCGTTGGTATTATGGAAAATTTGCCTTGTCGAGTAGGGAACTTAATCATCCCCGTCGACTTTGTTATTTTGGATATGGCGGAAGACCATTATATTCCCGTCATTTTAGGGAAGGCCATTTCTTACATCAAGGGGGCAATCATAGATGTGAAAATGGCACATTTTCCCTAAATATAGGGAAAGAAAGGGTCGAATTTAGTATGCATAGGCCGCTTCTCGAAGATCCCTATTTAGAGGCCTATACTCCTAGTGAAGAAGATTGGACCCCAATTGAAGAGACCTACACCCCTAGCGAAGAAAATTGGATTCCTAGTGAAGAAGATCTAAAGGGTGAGGAAACAAAATCAAAGGAAGAAATAAAAATGATCCTATAAATAATGAACCTTTGATTTGTAATGATATATTAGATATTTCGCATGTCCTAAGACTAACAATGCGCTGAAAAAGTCAAAAAGAACAAAGACGGAGGTCACTTCGAGTTTTCGAAAGTGCAAAGACTATAGGTCACTTGTTCTACCCAAGAAGCCTGGATGGAAGAAATGTCTACCGCAGAAGATACTCATTACCCCTAAGGATTGCAATGGCAAGTTGTCAATGACAAAAGGCCAACCAAGTATCATGCATCTCCTACTACCAGGAAGGGGTCAAGCTAAGGACCTAAAACAAGCATCATCGGGATGGTAACCGATGGATTATTTTTGTTTTATTTTCATTTTATTTTATTTTATTTTGTTTTATCATATTTGTTTGTGCTAACTTTATTTTATAGGGAAAAAGATTTAAAAAGTGGTGAAGTTCAGTTCGCACGGCCGTGCAGCCTCTTCTTGGAGCGGCCGTGCAGCTTCATATCGAGTTGGGATGTGTTGACTCAAGAAGGGACACGGCCGTGCAAGTTCCTTAACACGGCCGTGCAAGACGCCTGGGAGTTGCGTCGTTTCGCCAAAAAGACGCACCTTTCCCCCTCCTCCCTCATTTACTCCTTCTTCAATCCTTCTCCATCAAAACCTCCGCCCCATCTACCATAAATACCCATCTTCCTACCATTCTAACCCACATTACAACCCTCAATCATCCTCAAATCCATCACTCAACCATTTCTCCACCATCAAAATCAGTCCAAAAACCCTCCTAAAACCCCAATTCCGAAAATACCAAAACCCTTCACCCATTTCATAAAATTCGAAGGGATTGCTCAAGATTAAGGTTAAGGAGGAAGCTCTTGGACATTTCAGTGGCTGGGCATCAAAGATTTTGGGTTTATTCAGCGATTTCTTCGGGTAAGAACTCCTTCACCTCTCTTGTCTTTCAAATTTTCTGGTTGTGAGATAAATGGCTACCAAAGGGAAAGGAAAGGCTGCAGAGAGAGTAACAAAGAAGTCTCGAAAAGAGCAAGGTTCTTCCTCTAACTTGAATCCTACTCTCAACACTTTGGGGATTGATTTTAGAACTCCGAGGGAGACGGCACGTTTTGTTGCCTTGAGTTCAAAAGGATTAGGCCAACCCAATTTCAATAGGCTTGCCTTGAGAGCATTAGGACTTTATGGGGACGCTCTTACCCTTTTTATGGGAATGAGGTCCGATGTCTTCCTTCAAAGACATGAGAAAACCTATGAGGTCCTTACCTTAGAATTTTTGAGTACTTTAAAGGTGAAAATTGTGGAGGAAAATTGTAGAGTGACAGGGAGAGTTTTTAATCAATTCCATTTGGATTTTCGCTTGGGTGGTAGAGAACTTCATTTGACCGGGGCTGAGATTAGTAGAATCTTGGGGTTATCTTTCCAAACGGAGTCTTTTCCCGACATGCCCATTGAATACAATGAGACTATTTTTTGGAATCAAATTACCGGCCTTCCATCCTATACTTCCCGAAGTGCCAAAGCTTCTTCTATCATTCACCCATCCATCCGCCTCATTCATAGGATGTTCGCTTGTACCCTTTGCTAGGGAAGATAAGGGAACCGTGAATAGAAAGGAGTTGTTTGTTTTATGGTGTTTTGTTTGGGAGCGAAGAAGGATGAACCTTTGTAATTTCTTCTTTGAGTTGATTGGTGACATTGTTTCTCCCACCTTTAATGGAGAAATTCATATGGGGGGTATAGTTACTCTTTTGCCAAACACTTCAATTTTGAAATTCCAAATGAGTGGGTTGAAGTGAGAGGGTCAACAAAAGCTGGATATTCCAACTCTTCGAACTATGCAACTCATTTCGGTGAGGGGAATAATGAGTATAATTGGTTAGTAGGAGCGGATAAAACGCCCTACATTGTACTCCCAAGTAATAATCTCCCCACCATCCGGATAAGAGATCCCGAGACTTGGATATTCCCAAATGCTATTGGAGGAGGAGATCAAGAGGAAGAAGAAGAAGAGAATCAAGCCCCATTGCCACCCGACTTTTACCAAAGGTTCGATCAAATGTTTGCCCAACAAGGTCAATTGCTTGAGCAAAATGCTCAAATCCTTCAACAACTCGGCCAAATGGATGGTCGTATTCAATATGCTCAAGGAAGGATTGACGACATTTACAACTATGGGGCAAACTATTGGGACAACTTTCCACCACCACCACCACCATTTTAGTAAGTTTTTTCTCTACCCTCCCGGATTTGGCATTGTTCCTTGAAACATTGAGGACAATGTTCATTTCAAGTGTGGGGGTAAATCTATCCTTTTATTTTTCTAGTTATTTTTTGCTTTCTAGTTTTTAAAATTTACTTGCTTTCTAGGATAGATTTAATCGCTTTCTAGTATAATTTTTCTTTTTTTAACTTAGTTGCATTTTTTTCTCTTTTATAATAGTAATTAAAAAAAAAAAAAAAAAAAAAAAAAAAATCCCTATGATGATCAAAAATCATTATCATTATGCTTGCCAATTGCCTTAGTATAAATGCCTTTATCTTTCCTCTCATATTTTCTATACACTTAGAAATTTATAAAAAGGAAAAGTATAAGGGATCTTTTAGGAAATAATTGAAAGCCTCATAAGTTAGTATAGCACAATATAGAATCTCATCAAGAAAAATGCATTTGATTAGAAAGGAATTCTTTTATGCTTGGTTATATATTTAAATTTTTGAATATATTCCTTTAAGTTTGTACATTTTTTATCTTTATTAGATATTTTATTCCCTTTTTAGAAGCACCTTTTTGTTTGCATCCCTTGAATCACACCCTTTCATAAATTCCATCTTTCCATTTTCAAATCAAGTCAAAGAAAAACACTTTTATCTTATTAATAAAAAAGAGTGACAATGATCACCAAAAGCAAAAAGAAATTATCTCCTAAGTAACTCGGGGCACGGCGTTCGCTGCGACGATGCTTCCTTGCCAAAACGGAAATAATATCCAAAAGTATTCTTGATCTAAGTATTAGGAACATGGGGCTCGCGACCACAATGTCTCCTACTTGAAAGGATCAAGAATAACTTAGGACTTTTGCAAAAATATAACACGTGCAAAAATAAGATAAATTTGTTTGACTTTGACAAGATTTTTCCACTACCATCACCCATTCTTCACCCTTGTGATTCAAGAATGTAATGCAAATCTTCGGAACTTCTAAATTGTGAATAAATGTCTATACCTTTTCTTGTACATCTTAAAGAAATAAAATTCATCTTTTCTAAAAAAAAAAAAAAAAAAAAAAAAAAAAAAAATCACTCTAAAAAGTGATAGCTTTTCCTACCAAGAAAATACTTCCTTCTAGCATGCTTTACTTGGTCAAAATTCTATATATGCTATACTAGGTTATTGTCTTGCACTTTATCTCTTTTAAATATCCCTAAAATATTTCTTCCTAAATAAATTTTTAAAGGTATTCAAAATATGAGTAGATAGATAAAAGGCATTATCTACAAGGCATTTAAGGGCTTGCTACTTTATTTCTGAGGGATCAAATCATATTTTTCTCCCTCCCCATATTTCATTATAAGTTTGCTTGGGGACAAGCAAAGGTTTAAGTGTGGGGGAGTTTGATAAGTGACTATTATATAGTCATTTATCCTCATTTTTATATACTTTTTATAGCATAAAACATCATTTCTCATTTCATTTCTTATACTTTTTAGTTTCTTTTCCTTATTTTCTAGATTTTACGCTTTTGGTATATTTCTTGCCTTTTTAGACAGGTTTTAGGGTCATTTTATATATACAAAGGATACATGGACATTTTGGTCCAAAAAGATGAAGGGACACCAAGCAAATAAGCACTCCAAGTTGAAAACCAGTCAGAGCGGCCGTGCAGCAGAGATGGAGCGGCCGTGCACTTGGCATTTTTCAGGCCACTTTTGGCCCTAAAATATGGAGTGGCCGTGTCTTGAAGAGGGAGCGCCCGTGTCATCAGGCGGAGCGGCCGTGCAGCTAAAGTAGGAGCGGCCGTGCGAGGTGTCAAGGCTTGAATTCAAATCTGGCGCCAAGGGTCACACGGCCGTGCAACTTCCTTGACACGGCCGTGCAAATCGTGACTGCTGATGTAAAGGCACCTTTTTGGTTGCACCCGATTGAAGAGTTCCCTCCTTTTTATAAATAGGACCCTAGAGATCAGTCTTAAGTACGAATTATTAGAGAGAAATACTGATAGTTGATAGATAGAAAACACAAAATACTTGTGATATCAATTTCTAAGAAGATTTGAAGATCAAGTCATTACTTTGTTCTTGAAGTTACTTTGGAAGAAGATCAATAAAAGAAGCATTATTTCCAGCAATTGTTCATCATAAGTCTCTCTTACTCAATCTCTTATTTTAATTGTTTTTACTTTATAAATGGCTTGTGAGTAATCCCCCATATTCTTGGGGTTGGAAACTCAAAACATGCTTATTCATCATCTAAAAAATGATTAGTCTTGTCTTCTTTCTTCATCTAAAACAATTTCTTTATATTATTCTCTAAATGCCTTACTTATTGGCGATATCCAATTTGTATGATTCACCAATTGAGAGAAGTACCTAGCGGAGAATCTCAATTGACGGAACCATATAAAGAAACTAGGTTCATTGATCACGAGAGTAGTTCAATGGCCTAGGGATGTTCCTTTAATGGAAAGTATGTTGAACTTCCGTCCTTAATGGATTCTTACTAATTATGGTCAGCTAGAGATAAGCCGGAATGCCCGTTTGTGACAGGGCGGGATCAAACATAAACGGATTTCTCAAACAGTTAGAACATAATTAGTGAAGAATACAAACGCTATTGTCCTAGCCCGAAATAGTGTAGGCTTAACATACCATCCTTGCTTTTTATGAAAACCTTTTATTTCTAAGACAATGACAATTTGATGAATAAGATTATGTGTATAGTTTCCAATCCCGAGAATGCTTCGTTTTATAAGAATTCAATTAAAGTATTTTCTGTCTATGCTCTCTATTATTCTAAAAACAAATTTTATCTACCCCCCAATCCTTTTTATATTTTCTAAAGACAAAATTATACCAAAGTAAACCCTGTCTCTGTGGGATCGACTCGTACTTGCACCCGCTATATTACAATAGCCCGTGCGCTTGCGGATATAAAATAAACCGTTAGGTTTCGACTCTAACAGTCATAAAGATGAAAAACACTTTAAATGTCATTTAGAATGTAGAAAAAAATTAAAAAAAAATAAACGAGGTAGCCGTATACCATTTTCACAAGATCGGGACACATAAAACCCTAAGAACCCTAAATAATGGCACATATTTGTAACTCAATTTCCATTTGGATTTTGAGGAAGGTCATAAAGATGAAAAACACTTTAAATGTCATTTAGAATGTAGAAAAAAATTAAAAAAAAATAAACTAGGTAGCCGTATACCATTTTCACAAGATCGGGACACATTCCTTAAAACCCTAAATAATGGCACATATTTGTAACTCAATTTTCATTTGGATTTTGAGGAAAGTCATAGAGATTAAAAACACTTTAAATGTCATTTATAATGTAGAAAAAAATTAAAAAAAATAAACGAGATAGCCGTATACCATTTTCACAAGATCGGGACACAAAACCCTAAGAACCCTAAATAATGACACATATTTGTAACTCAGTTTCCATTTGTATTTTGAGGAAGGTCAAAAGATGAAAAACACTTTAAATGTCATTTAGAATGTATAAAAAAATTAAAAAAAAATAAACGAGGTAGCCGTATACTATTTTCACAAGATCGGGACACATAAAACCCTAAGAACCCTAAATAATGGCACATATTTGTAACTCAATTTTCATTTGGATTTTGAGGAAAGTCATAAAGATTAAAAACACTTTAAATGTCATTTATAATGTAGAAAAAAATTAAAAAAAAATAAACGAGATAGCCGTATACCATTTTCACAAGATCGGGACACAAAACCCTAAGAACCCTAAATAATAACACATATTTGTAACTCAGTTTCCATTTGGATTTTGAGGAAGGTCATAAAGATGAAAAACACTTTAAATGTCATTTAGAATGTAGAAAAAAATTAAAAAAAAATAAACGAGATAGCCGTATACCATTTTCACAAGATCGGGACACATAAAACCCTAAGAACCCTAAATAATGGCACATATTTGTAACTCAATTTCTATTTGGATTTTGAGGAAGGTCATAAAGATGAAAAACACTTTAAATGTCATTTAGAATGTAGAAAAAATTAAAAAAAAATAAACGAGGTAGCCGTATACCATTTTCACAAGATCGGGACACATTCCTTAAAATCCTAAATAATGGCACATATTTGTAACTCAATTTCCATTTGGATTTTGAGGAAAGTCATAAAGATGAAAAACACTTTAAATGTCATTTATAATGTAGAAAAAAATTAAAAAAAAATAAACAAGGTAGCCGTATACCATTTTCACAAGATCGGGACACATAAAACCCTGAGAACCCTAAATAATGGCACATATTTGTAACTCAATTTCTATTTGGATTTTGAGGAAGGTCATAAAGATGAAAAACACTTTAAATTTCATTTAGAATGTAGAAAAAAATTAAAAAAAAATAAACGAGGTAGCCGTATATCATTTTCACAAGATCGGGACACATTCCTTAAAACCCTAAATAATGGCACATATTTGTAACTCAATTTCCATTTGGATTTTGAGGAAGGTCATAAAGATGAAAAACACTTTAAATGTCATTTAGAATGTAGAAAAAATTAAAAAAAAAAAATAAACGAGGTAGCCGTATACCATTTTCACAAGATCGGGACACATTCCTTAAAACCCAAAATAAACGAGGTAGCCTATATTTATTTTTTAATTTTTTTTAAATTTTTTATTGACTAGAAAATAATATTTTAGCCTTTGTTAATTAGTGGTTTTTTTTTAGAAAAAGTTATAGAAAAAAAGATAGAAAAAAAACTAAACAAATGAAAGTATATAGAAGAAAAGTCAATAGAGGGACGGACTACCCTATATTTATTTTTTGATTTTTTTAAATTTTTTACTGACTAGAAAATAATATTTTAGCCTTTGTTAATTAGTGGTTTTTTTATAAAATGTTATATAAAAAAAGATAGAAAAAAAAACTAAACAAATGAAGGTATATAGAAGAAAAGTCAAAAGAGGGACGGACTACCCTATATTTATTTTTTAATTTTTTTTTAAATTTTTTATTGACTAGAAAATAATATTTTAGCCTTTGTTAATTAGTGGTTTTTTTTAGAAAAAGTTATAGAAAAAAAGATAGAAAAAAAACTAAATAAATGAAAGTATATAGAAGAAAAGTCAAAAGAGGGACGGACTACCCTATATTTATTTTTTAATTTTTTTTAAATTTTTTATTGACTAGAAAATAATATTTTAGCCTTTGTTAATTAGTGATTTTTTTTAGAAAAAGTTATATAAAAAAAGATAGAAAAAACTAAACAAATGAAAGTATATAGAAGAAAAGTCAAAAGAGGGACGAACTACCCTATATTTATTTTTTAATTTTTTTTAAATTTTTTATTGACTAGAAAATAATATTTTAGCCTTTGTTAATTAGTGTTTTTTTTAGAAAAAGTTATAGAAAAAAAGATAGAAAAAAAACTAAACAAATGAAAGTATATAGAAGAAAAATTAAAATTATCAGCGACGGAATTATTCCGTCGCTGATAATCTATTTTTTTTAAAAAAATATAAATTATCAGCGACGGAATAATTCCGTCGCTGATAAATTTATCAGCGACGGAATAATTCCGTCGCTGATAATCTAATTTTTTTTAAAAAAAATAAATTATCAGCGACGGAATAATTCCGTCGCTGATAACGTAAAAAAAATTAAAAAATAAATAAATTATCAGCGACGGAATAATTCCGTCGCTGATAACTTAAAAAAAATTAAAAAATAAATAAATTATCAGCGACGGAATAATTCCGTCGCTGATATTTTATTTAGCGACGGAATTAAATTCCGATGCTGAAATTCCGTCGCTAAAACGAATATTCGTCGAATATTCATTTTTAGCGACGGAATTCAATGGCGGAATTTAATTCCGTCGTTAAATTTGGCGCCAAATTTATTCCGTCGCTAAAGCATAATTTCCGTCGCTAAATTGCGACGGAATGCTTCCGTCGCTGTTGATTCCGTCGCTAAAACATCAGTTTCTGGTAGTGACCGTGTAGCGAGTTTTAACGATGTTGAACTCGTTACACCGTGTAGCGAGTTCCAAAAAGTGGGACACTTTGAAAACTAGTTTGAAATGTGAGTTATTTTGGAATTTATATTTTTAAAATGAAATTATTTGAGAAAAAATCTAACAAAATTTGTATGTTTTATTTCTCCTATAAATGGAGCTCAGTCTCAACATATTTTGATACACTAATTTAAATTTCTTGTTTTCTCACTAAAACTTAAAATATAATCTCTTTCATTTTAAGAACTACTATATTTTTCAATTTTATGTTTTGCGTGATTTTTATGAGTTTTTAAAAAGGGTGAGTTGGAAATGTGACACTTAATTTGGAATGAACAGAAATGGAATATGAAATATTTATTATAAGACAAGTGAATTATTTTATTATTTATGATATTTGTTATTATTGGAGATAATTTTAAATAATAATAAATTGATGATTATAATATTTATAATATTTATTTTAATAAAATAAATTAATTAAAATAATAGTCATATTTAAAATTATTGATAAAGATAAAAGTATTAATAAAATTTTGTAAAGATCAAAAATTAGTTTGATACCTATTGTTGGAGATGAAAATTTGATACCTTGTAAATAGTGATCAATAGATATCAAATTTTGATTTTGATCCATACTCTATCTAACTAATACCATTGTTGAAGTTGCCCTAATAAGAATGAAGAAATAAGTAATAAATTTTTATATATAATGTTCGTGTTCATGGTATACGTAGTAATGGGTAGGTAGTCACTTATTGTATATTATAGTCAATGTAGAGAAGAACAGACTACATTTTTCACACCCTCAAATTTTATTTGCAATTATTATTTGTTAAAGAAATATCCAAAAACTTTAGCTATAATTTTTATTTTTATTTTTATTTTTTTATTTATTTTTATAGGTATTTGATAAATCATTGGAGCTTTCTTTTACTTGTGAAGATAAAGAGCAGGCATAAGTGACTTCAGCATGGTCCAATTTTATAAAGATTGATATGAATTATCATTGGTATGAGATAAAAAGATTGGAGAAATAAAGCACAAAAATGGAAAAGTGAGCTTATATAATGGAGATGCATTTGCCACTTCTTTCTTGCCTTTTTATTAAAAAATTCATTACGGATTAGATATTCTTAAGCTCCTTAGATTCATTAATTAAATAAAATTATGAAACGTTGATGCATTAATTAATTAATTACGTTAAGGATAACAAC
Organism: Adenophora triphylla var. japonica; assembly: GCA_022495995.1. Classification (NCBI taxonomy): domain Eukaryota; kingdom Viridiplantae; phylum Streptophyta; class Magnoliopsida; order Asterales; family Campanulaceae; genus Adenophora; species Adenophora triphylla. The sequence goes on along the minus strand of JAFEMH010003555.1, from coordinate 191,697 downwards.
TTTTATGTTTGTTTTATTGCTTTAAATTTATAATGGGCTCATCCCAATCTCTCCTCCCGATTCAAAAACACAAAATCTAGGGAGAAACGTTTCTCCATGATTTATGAAGAAACGGGTTTTTTCAATTACCTTGGCTTGGCTTGGCTTGCGTCGTATTCTTCAACGGAAATCACCCTCTCCCTGCGTCGTCTTCTTCAACCCAAGCTCTTCCTCACCGGAAAACAAACCCAACCTCAACCTCTATCACCGGCGACCTCCCTCTAACTCAATTAGCTTCCTCACCGATCCAATTTCTCCTCATTTTCATAGATCGGTGAATGTGTTTAGAACAGGGGATTGGGTCGTTGTTTGGTGAAGCGGTGGTTGAGGGATTAGATCGGTGATTTAGAGAGAGAACTGGGAAAGGAAGCTTGGCCGGAGAGGGATTGGGTCGCCGGCGAGGGAGAGACCAGGTGAAGAGGACGAGGGAGACGGCGGCAATGGTGAGGGTCTGCGTCCGTCTTTTGTTGGTTCTGTCCGTCTTTTGTTGGTTCTGGATATTTATTAAATAGGTTCTGGATATCAAATATAAAGCTTCTGGATATCAATTAAAAAGGGTTTGGTTTCTGGATATCAATTAAAAAGCTTCTGGATATCAATTATAAAGCTTCTGGATATCAATTATAAAGCTTCTGGATATCCAGAACTCTTTGAAAGGATATCCAGAACCTTATGTAAGTGATAACCAGAAATTTAGAATTGGCTTCTGGATATAAGTTTTAAGGCTTCTGGATATCCATATTCAATGTTCTGGATATCCAGAACATTGTGAAAGTGATATCCAGATCAGAAATTTGGTCTTGGTCTTGGATTTGGTCTCAAATATTTTTTCTGGATATCCGTCCCAAAGCTTCTGGATATCAATCCCAAAGCTTCTGGATATCCAGAAACCCGTTTCTCCATAACTTATGGAAAAACGCGTTTCTCCCTCGACCTACTCAATTCAAAAATATTAATAACATCGATGCATGTTGGAATTAAATTAAATACTATATCCCTCATATAACAAACGTTGTGTTTGATTTTTAGTGTTATTAAGAAATGCTTTTTATTTTTGTTTACTACTACTTGTATTATGTTAAAATTGCTCTATTAATATTATATTATTTGAAAACGTAGTACTTGTAACGATTTCAAATTTCCACAACAATAATAATAATAATTCTCCAATATAAATAATAATTCAAAATCAAATAACGGTAACTAAATCCACAAAATCTTTAAAGTCTTACAAACTCTCAAATAATTGTAATAACTAACTAAAAAGTCTAAAATGAAATAAGCCAAAACGATCCTTGAACTTCTCATGAAGTGCTCTCGAACCGTTTCACATTCTTCCTATATGAAATCTGGAAGAAAAGAAGATGAAAGGGTGAGCGAACAATACCCAGCAAGTTCATATACAACCCCTCCGATTACTAAGGAGGAGTTGACCTAAAGGAATATCAAACGATACAACTTTCAAGTAACAATCGAAGACATAACAAAACACAAATTCGAAATAGTTATTTACCAAATTTCAAACCAAATGTCTTTCAAAATCTCAACGGTTTCATAAACTGAGTTGACAAATATTTTGGAGTTTCAAATGATGACGTAATCGATTCAAATTGACTCGAATGATTTACTTAATTAAAACCGTCCCATACCAGTTTTAATTAACTAAACCACTCACAGATTATAAGGAATTTCGAAGGACTGATAAGCTGAACAAAGTTGACTCGAATGATCTAATTATCTACAACCGTCTCATACCAGCCGTAGATAATCAAATCATTCACAGACATCATGATCACATAAGTGGTCCACTGACCTTATCAAACCAAAATTTCATAAAGGGAACAAAAGCCCACAAAGAGCACTAATACCCACAAAGGGAACAAAAGCCCACAAAGAGCACTAATACCCACAAAGGGAACAAAAGCCCACAAAGAGCACTAATACCCACAAAGAGCATAAGGTTGACTCCGCAGAGTCCTAAGTTTGCCCGAAGGCCAAAATATCAAATATACCCCGCCGAAGCAGGTTGTTTAACTTAGTGATCATTAATGGAACAAAATCATATCATATCAAAATTCATTTTTTATACAAAATACGATCTTTCACAATAACAATAAAATTCCGTCTTTACGAAACCAAAAGAACGATTTAAGCAAACGAATAGCAAAAGATTAGCAAATAACGGTAAGCGAGGGAGTCAAAACAAATACTGATGCGAGGTCAGCTTTTAGGTATCAAATGAAACGTACATCGCCAAGAAATATGCGGAAACCTAAACAATGAAACGGAGCGGAAACCAATTAACTTAAAGATGTATAATCTCTTACCTTCGATTGAGGTCTTTCTTAAAGTACTTGAACGACAACAAAGCCTTCACTAGTGCCTTCAAAATCTCCTCTTCCCTTCTTCAGTCTCGCCTTCTCCGTTCCACTAAAATAATAAACATTTCTTTCAAACTTTTCTTGGTGTACGAGCTCTCGAAGACTCACATCACTATTTATACTCCATCTCAAAACTCTTTCACCAAATTATAACCATCAACATTATTACCTAATTTATTGTGTCCTAATTAATATCCATTATTAGTATGATTAATTTTCTTAATAATTATTCTACTAATTACTCCTTAACCGCCACAATTATTATTACTAATAACCTTTCTCATAATTACCTTGTTAAAAATGGCTAATGATTACTTCGAATTAATGACCCGCTTTAAATTCAAAATTAACCTCCCTACTTAATGACCATTAATATTTATTATTATTTATTTTATTTATTTTTTTTAAACCTAGCCCAAAAGGTATTCTAAGCCCATTAAGTAACTTAAGCCTAAAACAATCGGCACACAACTTCTAACCCAACTAATATAAGGAATAACAAATAATAAAATCATTTATTAATTAAAAAGGGTCAAATTCATTAATAAAATAAAAAGGTTTTACTAAATCTAAGCCCAATACGAAAGCCCAACTCATCTAAATAATTTAAATTCACATAATATAATTCCTAGGACTTCAATATAATTATTAGTCCCTCTAAAAGCCTAATTGAAAATTTAACAATTTATCAAATAATCCTCGAAAATTTTTGAGTTATTACAGTACTAATCTTGAAACGGATAAATTAGAAAATGTAACATTGCGACGGATGGAGTATATAATTGTAGAGTTCAAATTTGTCATTTTTTGTCATGTTAGGTTTTTTAACGAGTTCTGTTAGAAAAACTCGTTAAATGATCACGTTTCATTCAACGGAGGATATTAATATCCCTCCTCCTCATTCCCTCCCACACGACCCAAACACATACTGTTTCCCCTCTCTCTCTCTCTCTCTCTCTCTCTCTCTCTCTCTCTCTCTCTCTCTCTCTCTCTTCTCACCTCAACCTATCTGAATCCCCTCCCCTCTCTACCGGCAAACCCTCCCTCCCCTCCTCATCAACCAGCTCCTCCCTCATCCTCCCCAGATTATTCGATCCCCAACCCATATTATTCACATAATACACACACACACACACTTCTATCTCTCTCTCTCTTTCTCTCTCTCATCCCCATCTCTGAGCACCCCTCACCTTCCTCCGACGACCCCTCCTTACCCACCCTCCGACCATCCTCTTCCTTACTATTTCGACCATCCTCTTCCCTCCCAAGCTCGTTGCCCCTTATTTCTCAAATTTGTTTCTCCTACCCCCTTGTTTTTTTAAAACCCAATCACATATTATGTTTGTGAGTGTGTGTATCTTAGTGTGTTTGTGTGTGGATCTATATGTGTTGATGTAGTGATGGTGGTGACGTATGTGGTTAGTGTGTGTGTGTGTGTGTTGAGGCGGCAGTCGCAGTGGCGTTGGAATGGTTGTGCCGAACTGCTGGTCTTGGAAAGGTGGTGTTAGACGATGGTGATTGATGATTAGTAGTGTTGATTGGCGGTGGTAAAGAGGTTGGTGGTGGGTGTTGGTTATGGTGGTGGGTTTGAGTTTTAAAGAGAAAATGGGTGTTGATTTATACATTTAAATCAAATACAATAATTTTGCATAATAGTGTTGTATATTTAATTATATGCAATATTTTTTATTTGTGTTTCAAGAGAAGATTAAAAAATTATATTTTAATTAATTAAACACCATCACATATAAATAATTTTTAACATAATCATATATAAATAGATATTAATAAATATTGATAATATAAATATTAGGTTTTTAAATGAATTATTATTATTTTAAAAAATAAAAAGCATATAAATATAAAATGTAGTAAAAAATAATTTTTCCAAAATATATTTTGTTTGCATTTTTAAATGTTATTACAATAAAATATCATTTGTTTTTTATATTCAGGAATATTAATATTTTTTTATTTTGATTATTCGTTTTCATTCAATTTGCATTAAAACAACAATGAAATAATTCTTGTTAAAAAACATCCTCCGTTAAATGACAAGTGACTTGCATGTGATAATTTAACGAATTTTTCTAATAAATCTGGTTTAAATTCTAACATGACAAAAAATGACAACCTTGAGCTCTAAATTGATAACAATGAAAGAGTAGATCTAACATTGTGAACACCTCCTAAACTCTAGGGCCTAAAATTCAATTCGCCTTACATTACTATCTCCTAAGATGTCTTATATTTCCTTCTGTCTGGAGTTGGCCATTTTGGGCCGAAGCACGTGGGAGGCCCGTTGTTCGTGTCCCGTGTAGCCCGTGTTTGTGGATCCCGTTTCCCGTGTATCCCATTTGATAAACGGAACGGGACTGAACTGGGTTATATGTGACGAATCGGGTTTTGACCCGCGGATCAGAAAATTCATTGGGTCCGTGGCCCGTTTAACCATTTTTTTATTTATTTTTTTGTAAATGTATAAAACTAGTGCTCTTACCCGTGCCAATGGCACGGTGACAGTATGAATTTGGTCGGTCCTATAAAAGTGTATAACGTATTCTGCGATAGGGAGGATGGAGAGGTCGATTGCCTTAATGTATGGTTAAAGTTTTATATCATCACCCTAAGCCTTGATTGATTTGAACTTAATAGTTAAATTGATTAACCCGGTGAAAGAATACAATTTTTTTTGTTAAACTACAATCTTAATATTTGATTCAAGCTCTAAAATGATTCAAAAATGTTATAAATTTTATGGGATGGAGGTTATATAAAACTAACAAAAATGTATTTCGTTAAATTTTAAGCAAATTTGTTAACTGATAAGTGACTATTATATAGTCAATTATCCTAGATTTTATATACTTTTACATAAATAAAGCATCATTTTTCATTGTATTTTTAGTACTTTTTACTTACTTTTTCTATTTTATTAGATTTTACGCTTTTGGTATGTTTCATACATTTTAGACAGGTTTTAGGATCTTTTTATATCAAAAGGATACTTGGACAATTTGGTCCAAAAGGATGGAGGAGCACCAAGCAAAATAAACACACAAGCTGAAAACCAAGAGGAGCGGCCGTGCAGCAAGATCTGGAGCGGCCGTGCATCATAAGCCATGACAGGCCATCTTTGGCCCCAAATCCAAGGAGTGGCCGAGCCACGACCTGGCCTGGCCCTGCCAACCTCGGAGCGGCCGTGCAGCTAATCTCGGAGTGGCCGTGCAAATCTTCCCAATTCAAATTCAATTCTGGCGCCAAAGGTGCACGACCGTGCAAAATCCTTGACACGGCCGTGCAAAGTGGTGACTGCAGATGTAAAGGCACCTTTTGATGGCACCTTCTTGAAGAGTCCCCTCCCAATTATAAATAGGACCCTTGTAATCAGTCTTAGACACGAAAATTTAGAGAGAAATTACTGATACTTCATAGATAGAAAACACAATTACTTGTGACAACAATTTCCAAAGAGATTTAAAGATCAAAGTTCATTGTTTGTTCTTGGAGTTACTTTGGAAGAAAAGCAATAAAGTGAAGCATTATTTCCAGCATTTGCCTTCTATATTCATCATAAGTTCTTCTTACTCAATCTCTTATTTTAATTGCTTATATGTTATAAATGGCTTGTGAGTAAATCCCCCTTATTCTTGGGATTGGAAACTCAAAAGCATACATGTTCATCATCTAAAAAAATGAAAAGTCTTGTCTTCTATCTTCATCTAAACAATTTCTTTATATTATTCTCTAAATGCCTTACATTTTGGAGACATCCAAATTGTATGATTCAGTCAATTGAGAGAAGTACCTAGAGGAGAATCTCGATTGACGGAACCATATAAAGAAAATGGATTTCATTGATCACGAAAGTAGTTCAATGGCCTAGGGATGTTCCTTTAATGGAAAATATGTTGACTCTCGTTCTTAAAGGGTTCTTACTAATTATGGTCAGCTAGAGATAAGTCGGAATGCCCGTTTATGACAGGGCGGGAGCACCATAAACGGAAATCTCAAACAGTTAGGACATAATTAGTGAAGAATACAACACTACTTGCTTGACCGTGAGAAGTAGTGTAAGCCGAACGTATCATCCTTGCTTTTTATGAAAATCTTTATCTCTAAGACAATGACGATTTGATGAACAAGACTATGTGTATGATTTCCAATCCCGAGAATACTTCATTTTATAAGAATTTAATTAAAGTATTTTCTGTTTATGTTCTTTCTATTTTCTAAAAACAAATTTTATTTCCCCTCCCCCCAATCTTTTCTATAATTTCTAAAGACAAAAAAAAATATTTCCTAAAGTAAACCTTGTCTCTGTGGGATCGACTCGTACTTGCACCCGCTATATTACAATAGCCCGTGCGCTTGCGGATATAAATAAATCCTTAGGTTTCGACCGAACAAGCTTTTGGCGCCGTTGCCGGGGATAACGGTTTACTTTTATTTTTGTCTTTACTACATAATTTTTAGTTTTTGTTTTGTTTTTACTGTTTTGCTTTCTCTTCCGATAAATTGTTGCGTTTAATCTCTCTTCAAGTGTTTTTCTCTTAGTGCATGAAACGGACTCGGACATACTTTGACAATTTTGATCCAGAACCCGAAAGAAGCTTTCACGAGAGATTAAGAAGATTTAGAGAAACTTTAAAGAAACATATGGAAGGAGAACCGAAAACACCCGCTAGGACCCTACGGGACTTTGTTAACCCAAGTACCCCGGGAACTAGATTCCCTATTGTTGTGCCGAATGCCGGAGCGGCACACTTCGAGATAAAGCCGCAGCTATTGTATATGGTTATGAATAACCAATATAGCGGCACCGCTTTCGAAGATTCCCATCTACACATCCAAACATTTCTTGAAATACCACAAGTATTCAAAATGTTACGCCAGTAGCAATTCGGATGCGCCTTTTTCCTTTCTCTCTTAAGGATAAGGCGAAACAATGGTTGAATTCGGTCCCCCATAATTCATTGACAACGTGGGACCAAATTCAAGAAGCATTCCTTGGTCGATTTTTCCCACCAAGCAAAACTGCCCAGATACGCACAAAGATCACTAACTTCTGTCAAACAGATAGTGAGACTTTGTATGATGCATGGGAGCGGTTCAAGGAACTTCTCAGAATGTGCCCCCACCACGGGCTTGAAAAGTGGTTGATTGTTCACACCTTCTATAACGGTCTCATATTCAAGACAAGAGAGACCATTGATGCCGCTGCGGGAGGAGCATTGATGAACAAGGGAGTCGATGAGGCATACGACCTTATCGAAAACATTGCATTGAACCATTACCAATGGTCAAATGAGAGGGAGCAGCAACAAGGTACGCCCGGTAAATATAATGTTGATGTAGTTACTCTTCTCTCTTCTAAAGTTGACATACTTTTGAAAAAATTTGAAAATCTTAATGTCAATCCCATTGCTAGTGTAAATGTGTTATGTGAACTATGTGGGTCTAACTCACATAGTACGGATAACTGCGAGTTACTTGACGTTACTTCTAACGATCAAGTGAACTTTGTAAATTCTTTTTGACAAAAAGGGGGGTGTATTCTAATACATACAATCCCGAATGGATGTTACTACGGAAATTTGTGGAGATACGGGGGAGCCATATCAATTGATACACTTATATTTTAGGCTTGGTGGAGAGGAATTCCACCTCACTTCTTTTGACATAAACAGGATTTTGAGTTGGCCCGCCTACACAAATTATGAAACCGATTTTCCCATAGAGTTTAGGGAGAATGTGTTTTGGGAGCAAATAACCGGAATTCCATCCTTCAAATCTAGGACTGCAAAAGCCTCATCTATTATCCATCCCGTTCTTAGGATTATGCATAGGTTCTACGCCTGCACTGTTTTTGCAAGGGAGGATAAGGGTACGGTAAATAAGAAGGAGTTGTTTTTGTTATGGTCTTTGGTGAGGGCTCATAAGAGGGTGAATTTGAGCCATTTCTTGATTGAGTTGTTTAGTGATATCGTCTCTCCAACCTTCAATGGGGAGATTCACATTTGAGGTATTATCACTTTGTTTGGTCTCCATTTTCGGCGGGCGATGCCGGATAGTGAAGTTGCGGTTTCGGGTTCAACAAAGTTGGATATTCCAACTTTGTGAAATATGCAAAATGATCTCGGATAGAGGATGTGGAGAATACAACTGGTTGGTAGGTCCGGGTAAAACGCCCTACATTGTTTTGCCTAGTCTCATCCTCCCCAAGGCTCTAACTTACCAACATCAAACATGGATATTTCCTAATTCCATGAACTATGGGGAATGCCAATCAAGTCAAGCAAACCAAGAGGAAGAAGGAGGAGAAGAAGAAGAGCAACATCAACCCAACCAACCCCAATTGCCGCCGGATTTTAATGATAGGTTCGACCGGATCGAGCTTCAAAATAATCAAATAATGACTCGGTTCGACACTTTCAACAATGAATTTCATTACTTCTGGAATGATATACAAAATCGTGTGGGGACGATTCAAAGGCAAGTGAACACAATCTTCAACTACGGGGTCAACAATTGGGATGACTTTCCGCAACCACCATCATATCCGTAAGTCTTTATTTTAGTAAGTTTCTCTTTACCCTCCCGGGATTTGACATTGTTCCTTGAAACATTGAGGACAATGTTCATTTCAAGTGTGGGGGGGTATATCTATCCTTTTATTTTTCGCTTTCTAGTTTTAAAATTTTACTTGCTTTCTAGATTAGATTTAATTGCTTTCTAGTGTAATTTTTTCTTTTTAACTTAGTTGCATTTTTCATTTATGCATGTATAATAGTATATATAAAAAAAAAATAATAGATCCCTATGATGACTCATAATTATTATCTCTTATGCTTGCCATTTGCCCTAGAATAATGCCTATTTATCTTTCCTCTCATATTTTCTATAAACTTAAAAATTTATAAAAAAAAAAAAAAGAAGAAAAATATAGGGATATTTTTAGGAAATAATTGAAAGCCTCATAAGTTAGTATAGCACAATATAGAGTTTCATCAAGAAAAAGGCATTTGATTAGAAGGAATCTTTATCAATCTACACTTGGTCATTTTTATAAAAAATATATATATATATATACTCCCTCCGTCCCACCTTAGTGTAGACTAAATGTTTGGGCACAATAACTAAGGAATACTATTAAGATAATGAAAATGTGTAGTAGAAAATGAAGAGAGAGAATGAGTGAAGTTAATAGTAGATTGGTTGAATAAATTGTATGGTGGAAAATAAAGAGAGAGAATGAGTGGGTGGGGTAGGGCAAATAAAAAACAATAAAAAAAATTCTAATTTTGGCAGTCTACACTAAGGTGGGACGGACGAAAAAGGAAAGAAGTCTACACTAAGGTGGGACGGAGGGAGTATATATATTGAAAATATTTCTTTAAGGTTGTACATTAACAGAGTGAGATATTTTGAAAAATGTAAAAGTTCAGTGAGAACATTTGAAAAAACATAGTTCAGTGAGAATATTTTGAAAAATGTTATAGTTCAGTGATGAAAATATGATTTTTGCCAAAAATTAAAAAAGAAGTGAATAAAGGAAAACGCTCACCGTCAGCACTTAGATTAGAGTTACTAAAAAATAATTCAAATATTGAAATTAAAAAGAAATAAAATTGTTTAATAATAACCATTAGATAAAGGCGGTTATGGATTAATCTGGACCCTTTTTAACTAAAGTCAATAAAAAGTTATTTTTGAGCTTTATTCATTCTGTCCCATCAACACTCGCTTTTCTCATTCTTGTTAACCCCTCTCGTCCCCCATTTACTTTCCTTTTTTTTGGTAATTCTCAACCCAACTCAGTACCCTCTTCTCGATAACCTTATCTACCCATATAATACTAAGTAAAAAAAAAAAAGTTATAATTCTGCGAAATAAAGGGAGCGATCGGATCTACACACTTTTATTTTTAAAAAGTATATTTCAAAAGTAACCAAAATTCATGTCAGATAATTTTATATTTATATTTTTACACACTTTTATTTTTTAAAAAATTAGTTAATTTTATATTTATAAAAATATGTCAAAATTTGATTGAGTTAATAAAAAAATCATATATTACAAAAGTAACCAAAATTCATGTCAGTTAATTTTATATTTAATTTTCTACACACTTTTATTTTTTTAAAATTAATTAATTTTATATTTATAAAACTATGTCAAAATTTGATTGAGTTGATTCTGCGAAATAAAGGGAGCGATCGGATCTACACAATTTTATTTTTAAAAAGTATATTACAACAGTAACAAAAATCCATGTTAGTTAATTTTATATTTATTTTTCTACACACTTTTATTTTTAAAAAATTAATTAATTTTATATTTATAAAAATATGTCAAAATTTGATTGAGTTGATTCTGCGAAATAAATTGAGCGATCGGATCTACACACTTTTATTTTTAAAAAGTATATTATAAAAGTAACCAAAATCCATGTCAGTTAATTTTATATTTATTTTTCTACACACTTTTATTTTTAAAGAATTAATTAATTTTATATTTATTTTTTGACAGTTTCTGACTGTTGGATTGAATTAATCCTGGTCGCTTTTAGTCTATTTTCAATAGGATTTTAGAAACCGCCTAATATTAGCCATAGGATCTTAACAGTAAAAACGAATCTAATGGTTAAAAATAAAAAGGAAAAGAAATCATTCAATAAAGACCGTTGAATCAGGTAGTTATGGGCAAATCCTGACCACTCTTTATCCCTAGTCAATAGACGGTTATTTTCGCTCTATATTGTATATTAGACTAGTACTCCCTACCCGTGCCAATGGCACGGTGACAGTATGAAAGGGAAAAGAGCATCATACAATTTAAATTTTCTTCATCGCGTTACCCCTCACCATCACTCACTTTCTTCTTTCCTGCCCCCTCCTATCCCCCACCCCTCTTACTTTCCTCTTTTTCGCAATTTTCAACCCAACACATAGTACCATTTTTTTTGTTAACCCTGCCTACCCAAATACTACTGAGCAATAAAAAAATCTACCTTATATAATGATAATATCATTTGCATCAACGAAGGAATTAATAGAAAAGAATGATGGTGGATTGCCTAATGCCAATACTATCTTGCTGGGACTACAACACAGGTGGTCCAAGCAACGTTAGGAGGAGCTCACCTGATAAATTTAGAACGATATTTGACAGAAAAAAATGAAAAAAACAATAAGTAAAAGAAGAAGCTTGATCCTGGCAAAAGGGAGAACCGAAAAGACTGAGCTGAGGAAAGCCCTATGAGTCACTGAAACGACGACTGGAGGGCCCGTCTTGGATTGATTCTGCTTTGCCCAGTCCTATTAAATTTCTTGTTGAGGAAGATAGAAAAGAGAGTCGAGAATGACTTAGGAATCGTAGCTCATGCTAACTATAAATGTACTACTGTCTCCATCCCAAAATAAATGTTAAAAACAAATGTAAGAAATTTTTTGACATTTCATTTGTAAGTGAGGTAGTATTTCAAAAGCTAATTAGAAACTTGCCTTGTTCAATATCTCTCTCACTAAACATCATATAGATAAATTGGCCTTCCATACAGATTTTGAACTGGCCTTAAATTAGCCTTGAATCCCTGCAATGCAAACACACAGAAAATTAACTACTTAAAACATGCATGCTTGAGTTCAACAATGGTTGAAAAATTAACCATTTATCGATCAACGACTACTTACTTCTTTAAGACCCTTTTTCAGTCCTTCTACTTGCTCCTTCGAAACAGTTCTCATCTGCACATCCACACAAAAATGGTAAATGAGAATATTTTTATGGGGCGGAGGGAGTATTTCTCAACAGAAAAAAAAATAGAATTGTCGTAGGTAGGATCGATCATTCATTACCCTGTTAGAAATGGTCCAAATAACGCCCTCCGTGCATGAAGGTGTAAGTACCCAAATCCGGATCGTCAAAATCGGTCAGAAAGTTAACCGAAATCCGTTAGCTGGCCCGCTCCAGGTTAACCGGAACTCGTTAAACTCCCCGTTGCTGTGCCAACGAGACGTCCCGGGACTGCCCCGTGCATCCCGACGTCAAACCGTACTTGTCACGTGACATCTCACGTAAAAGTATGGCTTTCCCTGAAAAACGCATTTTTCGGCACTTTCCGGGGGCGTTTCGGACATTTCCCGGACTGTTATTTTAAAAAACGGACAAAACCGGGACCGGAGAACGAACTCCCACACTTCTGGTGAGTCACAGGACACGTGTCCTGCATGCCACCTCCCTCTAGTCACTCGTCAATCACAAATCAAGGCCAAAAGACCAAAATATCCCTGGTTTGCAAGCCAAGTCCGGCCGGACTCACTGTGCAATTTTCCTGAAATTGCCAACAAGTCCTCCAGATTTCCAAAATTCCCAAAACCCCTGAAATTCACCCAAGTCCCACTGACTCCTACTGCAATTTTCACCCTATAAATAGAAGTTGCTGTCAAAGGCCAAAGGAGGATAAAAAACACCAAAAAATCACATACCCCACGGTCCAAACTGGTTTCCACCCCTTCCGAGCTCCCGTTTTGTCTCGATTCGCGTGAAACCTTCGTATTTCGATCAAATACGCACCCTACAACTTCGAAACAACCTTTCGAATAACTTTCCGTGTCCCGTGCACACCTCCCGAGCCAAAGGAGTCGACCCTAGCCATAGGTATAACTCCCTCTCTCTCGAATCTTCCGTCTGCCTTGGTTTACGCGCCGCCGCTATAATCAAGCTTCGAACGTCATTGTCAAAATGTAGACGCTTCCGTCTAACGGGATCCGATACGTTTTAGCCCTCGATCCTCTTCTCTTTCCGTAAGAGAAGTAATCACGGTTAAAACGGCGTTCCGACCCTGCTCCGTTTACTTTTACGTCATTTACAATTCCGAGCCGTTTGGCCTCGTTGATCGTCATTTACAATTCCGAGCCGTTTGGCCTCGTTGATCGTCATTTACAATTCCGAGCCGTTTGGCCTCGTTGATCGTCATTTACGATTCCGGATCGTTTGATTCCGTTGACACCGCTTTAAATACTATCATTTACAAGTCCGATCCGTTTGGATTGTGATAGTATTTACTTTTCAAAAGTCCGAGTCGCAACCCGATTCGTTGATCGCATATCATTTAATACGCTTTTTTCCCGTAAAAATCGTTAACAATGTAATGCCCGGTTTAAAACCGGAGTTCGTCCGTCGAACTCTCTTTCAAAACGCGCGAAATGACGTTCGGCCTCCGAATGCTCATCTTCAAACTAAAAGCCGCCATTTGACACTCAAAATCATTTAATACGCATTTTTCTCGTAAAAATCGTTAACAATGACTCGCCCGGTTCAAAAAACCGAAGTTCGACCTTCGAACTCCCTTTCAAACTCAAAATCGACGTTTGCCACGCAAACGCTCATTTCAACTCAAAGTCGACGTTTGCCACGCAAACGCTCATTTCAACTCAAACCGACGTTTGTCATTCAAACGCTCGTCTTTTCAAACAAAGTCACCTAATCAACGTTTGTCACTCAAACCAAGATTAAGCTTGTCATTCAAGCCCCCATTTCAAAAGACACACACACACACACACATGATTTCGAGAAAGGTAGAAAGACTCGTCATGCGAGGCGTTTCGGGCGATCTCGTCATACTCTACCCGAAACGTAACCTGACCTCCGAACCTAACAATCTCTGGTACTAAAAAGCTTTTTACTCGTTTTTGCTGCCAATAAAAATGATCCCCGTTTTCAAAGCCTTTTCCTAAGTTTTTGCTACCAATAAAAACGACACCATTTTTCGCAATAGCCGTTTCTCAACGTTTGGGCTCAAAATACAAAACCGCGTGGCGACTCCTCATTCTCGCTTCCTTCCCGTGAAGCGAGGTCTCGTACACCAACCCCGCGAAAGACAACCGCCTTTTCCGCGCGCCCGCGCGAAAAAGATCGGGTAATTTCAGTTGGCGACTCCGCTGGGGAAAAGATACTTTTTTCAAAACTGCCGTTGTTTTCTAAAAAGCCTTACGTGGGTCAAACTTTCGTTTACCCTTCCTCGTTTTCGTGTGTGTGACTTTAAACCTCGAATGGTTTTTTTCAAAAGGCATTACATTGTCAACTTTTCAAAATCTTACCATGTTTGTGCATTCCCATTCATGTTTGATTTTCATGTCGTCTTTTGAACCGTGCATCATAAATTCTTTAAGACACATTCGAAAAAATCTCTGTTTTACTCGTAAAAGAATTTTAGTGACCGCACACTACGCGCACTTGCCGCTTCTAACACCGCACTTCACGTGCACTTGTCGCCTCGGTACACCGCACACTACGTCCCCTAACCCGGGATGGCCTTATCGCTTGCACTCCGATTGGTCCGCGTATGCCTTTCGGGGCGCACGGGGTCGTCCCAAACATCCCATCCTAGCCCGTGTAAGCCATGCACTCCTTCAGGTCACACTTTGTCCAAGACCCCGGTTGGTTTTTGGCTTAGCTCGTGTCATAAAGCCTAAGTGTATGTTTTTACGCTGGGCCCCGCTCCGAGTCAAGCTCGAGAGTTTTAGACCAAAGGTCGTTCCCGACCCGAAGTCTTTGAGCTCTTCAAATTGACTTTGACGCGGAGCTCGCCGAAAAATATACCCGAAGGTTCAATGTGACACCGTGTCACCAAACCTCGCCGTATGTACCGTGCCGCCCACAACTTGGCCAACGCTAAAAGCTAAAGGTCTCTCGCACAAGCGAGTCAGAGAGGTCATGCCCAAATTTTGGCACGACTCCCGCCTTAACTTAAGGACGTTGACCTCGACCGTGGCCCGTACGCCGCACACGTCGAAAGTTTGCGTGATCGCCTAGCCTTAAGTTCACTTTTTCCTTTGTCGGTGAAACTCGCTTGCCTTATCGACCTCGCTCGGATAGTCCGTCCCGAGAAAGATGATCTACAATGGAAACGAGGGGCTTATAAGCGTAGTGACGAGATCCACCGATTAGAGCTCTAGGATTAGTTGCGAAAAAGAAGACACGCTCTTTTCCAACCAATTAGGACTCGAGAAAACGCGCTTTAAGTAAACTTTAATCGGTAATCGCACATTGCACAAGCCCGAAAACCTTGAGCCAAATACCCTTTTCGAAGCCTAAACCCTTCCTTTCGTTCCCCGCAGAGCGTAAAGTGGTTCAGATTTCCGGCCGCCGCCTTGCCAGATCACAGCAACGGCAGCCGTACAGCTTCGGTTCCCTCGCCTCCTCAAATGTAATTTCCGACATGTCTAACTCACCGAGAAATCGTGACGGGAAGGACCCCCGCCACCGGTAATGTATATGACATTGGAAGAAGCCATCCGGCTTGTGAGGTTCACAAGAGGCGTAAAGAAGATCGCTGTAATTTCGTGGTACAGCCTTTCCGAATGAGCGAGGTATAGCAGCCTATCCCCTGGTCAGACGGTACTTTTGTCCCGGGTAGAGGATGACGATTCCCCAAAACCAGCTTCACCAAACCTTCAATCAGTTCCTCCCCGCCAACTTACTGGATGCCTTCCAACCAAGGAAACAAATGACCTAGGCTCCATGTTGCCACCTCTCGTGGCAACCCCGTCAATTTTGGTCACCCAAAGGCTACACCCATCACTCAATATCACTAGCACGCACCGCCGACCATCTCAGATGCCAATATCCATCAATACCCTCCCGTGGTTCGTCCCGTTGCCTATACACGAATCCCTAAACACCGGGGACAAACCCCGATAGCTCGTAAAAGGCTCCCGTATATTCTCATATACCAAGCCTTCCACCTCCAATCACTACCGCTCACGTGGTGAAGCACCCGGCGCCGAGCCTCACAGCCCACCACCGGACCCAACCTTAGCCTGGATGGTCGAGCGATGAAAGACTCCGAAAGCCACCATGAGCAACTCAAAGCAGAAACGCTCAAATCCACGTATCCGGAATGGTCACGCCTCTCCCCGCCAAGTTCGTAATGCCGAGATGGACCGATTCGATGGAACCGAATGTCCTCAAACGCACGTCGACACTTACGTTCTCGCATGAGAGCAAAAGGAGCAACCCTCCAAAGAAATGGCCGACCACTTCCAAAGATACGCTCAAAAGCTCGGCCACATGATGGTTTCGAGGGTCAAGCTCGCGGATCGCCACACTGGGAACAGATGGAACATCTTCCCGGAACGGCATGCATCCAACTTAGAGTGGGAAACAAGTCGCGAGGACTTAATCACCACCGAGCGTAAAGCGGATGAAAGTGTTGGGGAATTCTACAAGAGATGGAGCCGGAAACTCTCCGAAATCATGGAGCCACTCTCCAAAGACGAATGTATGCGGATCTTCAAGTCTTGCTTGAGACCGTCCATCGAACTCTCATCGCCACAATTTCTTCCTGCATCTCCGGCCATGGTCAATGCCGGCTCACGCTCGAGAAGGATCTCAAGGAAAAGTTGGCTACCGCACCCCATACGTATACCGCTCAACAGCCGCATTCAATCCCGCACCGGCCCCCGGCAAAGGGAAAGATACGTCTGTCAACTACGCCCATCGTGGACAACAATGGGTAATGTAAACCTGGCCCCACAAAGCAACAATTCTACTCGTATGTACTGTCGTACACTTCGACAAGTTGGACATGCCACCGAGCAAGATGCCGGAAGGGTTAATCAAGGAGGGTCTCCTTAAGCCCGTGGCCAATTACAAACCCAAAGTTCCCGTAGCCAATGCGGACAAGAGCAAATACTGCGCCTTCCATCAAAAGTATCACGGCCATATACCATCGACAACTGTTTGGGGTTACGATACGAAATCCGTAACTTGATAGAAGAAGGCAAGTTAGAGCGCCCCGTGGCCCAATACAATGGAATCCCTTTCCGAACAATAACAAGTGAATTCCATTGAGCGGGTGCCCAAGAAGTGTGCTACGTAACCGCCCGCCTCTTTCACTGGATCCTCCTCTAATGTCCACATCGCCTACGATGTTTGTGATCGCTCCGCCCGCCCGGGAGTACGAGTCTCGAGAAACCGTCCGAGCAATCCTCCGAGAAAACAAGAAGAAATCCTCTCAACAAAGAATCGAGAGAAAGATACGAAGCCGGAGATACCAGTGTAGGTACACTGGGAGAACCCTCCGGGAGGTTCGACTACTACGCATCGTACTCCGGCCACCCTCTTTGCCTCCAGCCATGCAGCTTCTAGAGCAAACAGGGGTGGGAAAGCCGAAAAGCCCACGAAACTGTAATCTGCACTCGGAACACCGGAATACCTCGATCTTGGTAGTCTTACCGCGCCGTAAGTCTAACCCTCCGCGGATCGCCCAAGATTCAACTTGTCCAGCTTTCCGAGCCCGGACCGGTAAAGGAAGATCAAGGTCGCCTTGGCAATCGCACTCGATCAATGTGCTAACCAAGGGCGGCAACCGCCACAGCAAATTTCAACATACTCCCGAGGTTCCAAAGAAAGGCTTTACCTCGCAAGAGGAAGACAGAAACGGATGGCCGGATGACTCTCCTTCTACGGATAGAGACGAGATCTACGACTCCCGCCCGTATGGCAAAGATGATCACATTCTCGTGATGAAGACTTACCGAGAGACGCCTCGGGCACAACGAAGCTCGTACATCACTCTCAAACTCAACACCATATCACTCCCCGGAGTATTGGTAGATAACGGGTCAGCCGTTAATGTCCTCCCTCTCAAAGATGATGCGAGCTCTCCGCATCCATGAAAGCCATTTGATACCGTCTACTGACTATCAAGGCCTACGACAACTCGTCTCGCCCCATCCTCGGGGACAAAGTGACTCGGAACTTTGGTTCGAAACCCAAATGGTGCCAAAGAAATTCCACGTGATGGACATTCCATCCGAGTTCACAGCTTCTTTGGGACGCCCTCGCTACACCACATGAAAGCCATAGCTTCCACTCTCCATCGCGCGCCAAGTTCATTAACCTACAGGAGATCTTGAAGTCATCCGAGGGGACAGCTTCCTCATAGGAAACGAAGCCGAGACAAAGAGCCAAGCGTGTCCGCACTCGTGCACCGGATTACCTCCTTCGAATCAACCAAGGGACTATCGGGCAAATCTCATCGAATCCCTCGTAGTCCGGAGATGCTAACTATGTAAACGTACTCGAGCAAAGTGCACTCGGCAGCCCGATACATCAAGTTCAACTGCCGTTTCCAACACTTGGAGGCGTATTGGAAGGAAACGCCGAATATCGCCATGATACGGGCACATAAACCCCTTCCTCCAATCCGAGATTCATCGCATTCTTCAAACAAACTCTCTGCCCCGCCAGCGAGGAGATTTTTGT
The DNA here is from genome assembly GCA_022495995.1 of Adenophora triphylla var. japonica. Taxonomy (NCBI): domain Eukaryota; kingdom Viridiplantae; phylum Streptophyta; class Magnoliopsida; order Asterales; family Campanulaceae; genus Adenophora; species Adenophora triphylla. Next base: position 173,002 of record JAFEMH010003555.1, on the reverse strand, counting down.
GATAAAGGTCGACAAGTATCGTCATTCTCATCTCGAATGCATGACCGTCGTATGGAAGGTCCTCTACGAGGATTCCCTCTAAGCCTTTCCGCTCCAACGACGGGTACGAGATTTTCCTAGCCGCTCCAAAGAACGCAACCCGACGCAATACGTCCCTACACCTGGATTGAGCGATCGATGACGATGAATCTGACTCTCCGGAGTCGAGGACGCGGCACCCGCAAGCGCACCTCCGCATTCACATGCTCGGCTGAGGACGGAACTCCTTCCGATCGTCACTTACGACCAAGGTTCCAATACCATGGAAATTGTCAAGCTCAACGTCCAGCATGCATGCCTATCCGATAATTGGAAGCACGTGATTCACGCAACGAGGAATCCTCCGATCAAGTAAATGACGACGACTTCGTCAATATCATCTATTCCGTATCCCGATGAAGCCAAGGATCCCGTCCTGTTATCGATTCGCAACACCAAGGTCACCCTCGATGACCGCCCGCTCACGGTAAACGAGGCACCGGCCAAGCGAGCTCGTAGCTCATCACTACTTCCGAGTACCAGCTCTGGGCTGCAACCGGCCCGTGCCGTCGCCAAGCTTATACCCTCAAACGCCGCCAAGGCCAAGGGCAACAAAGAAAGGAGACCAAGCTCCTCACCCCGCTACAAGTCGATCAACCTCGAACGCTTCCAGCAGCCACCCCGAAACATCTCGTGGAAAGTTTTCCCCGCAAGGCGTAGCCGCCTTCGACACAGAAATGACCACCTCAAAGATCAACATGCTTCGGGCCGATTCTACTCCTAGCCGTCACGGCCCCGGATTCGCATATCCCGCCAATCGATCGCTAGCTCGATAGACTTGGCGATCGAACGAGATCACGAGACCGTCAACATTGCAGAATTCAATACCCCCGTGGGGTCAATCAAGCGTATATGGGCAAACTTCTTGGTGATCGAGATTAAGGAAGGACGCATGGAATGTCCTACCCGACTTCCTTCGTCAATATAATCCATGTTCCGCCATTCGGCGATTTGAATGTAATCACGGCTCGGGACACTAGCCGACGATGCGCACCTACGGAGACCGCCTAGGTCTCGCAAGGAAAGCTCTCATGGAACTAGCCGCTCAAGAAAGTCGTCTTTGGGACGAAGACCAAGCTCGAAAGACCTACAGTGGACCAAGCCCTTAAAGTGTCACAGTGCCTTCGTACGTAAAGCTAGAGGCCACTCTAGACTCGCCCGACCTCAGAGTTTTGCCCATGGCAACTTCCCGACTACCGTCTGTTCTCATCCAACCCCTCTCGCTGTGCAAGGGTGGTCAACGGTCCCGATGACCTAGGAGATGGAACGACACGCGTAACGAATCCCGCCGCTTACCTTCCCGAGGAAAGCAAGTTCTCTCGTGAAAACGACGACGAAGATGATGAAACCATTCTCTTCCAAGCCGGGCATGAAGTCAACAAAACCGGACTCCCAAGGGTCCCGGGAGGATGGGAACGGATCATTACCGCACTCAAATTGAAAGGCCAACTCAGTGGAGGAAGGTCTATTTAAAAACAGAGGAGGATGGAAATTCGCCTCGAGCAACTACTCAGTGGAAATTCCACACCATACCCTTCATTTACGTAAACGATCAACTGGGACAAAGAACCAAATACATGGGCAGATGTTCGGGAAGCCGTGTACTCACCTTCCGACATACCCGCCACTCGATAAAGCAGAGAAGAAAACTCTCCCCGACGGAGGTTTACCTAGATTGCCGCACGCAGCTCAAAGAAGCACCGGCTATTCTCACATGGGAAGAAACGCAGCATTAACTCGACGCAGCTCCGCCGCAAGAAGGTTGATCCGGGGCCTGCAGTGGAGGAAAACTAGCCAACCACGAGTATCGCTGCACTCCAACCTGCATCGCCCCGAGTATGCTCAAGAAGAAGGAAAGGAACGCGATATACCGTGAAGAGATCAAGGAGACCGTTCGCTTTGAGCCGAGAACTCTCCAACCTCCCCGGAGGGTCGCGCAACGCACGCTCGCCTCAGTGCAATCACCGTTGTGCACTTACATTCGAACAATACGTCAAACCGTAGGCTACCTCCCGCAGAGGCACCTAAGCCCGCATCCCGGGACAGATCCGCTGCCGCCGAAGCTCCCGAATTCATCCACAATCAATGAGTTGAGGGAAGACATATGGCCCTATGCTACGAGGAATCCTCCTCTAACTATGGCTCAACTCAGAGCACTGCTCGTAAGGGACCAAACTCCGATGTCGCCGTTCTAACCCGATCGGGTCAAATCCATGCATTACCACCTAAGGCCACCAAAAAGCCGACGGAGCTGTAATTGCACCGGCCAGCCCAAGACACAAGTTCCTTGAAAGAGGACCCGATCCTCACTACTCAAGCGCACTCAGCAAACATTTCCCTTCGTCTCTCGCTCACCTCCTCTTATCCTCACAAGCTCAAGCTAGAGGAAAGCCCGGCCCGTACTACGGTCCCCAAAGTGACGCAACCCCGCATGAAGTCATTCGATGATTGGTAACATCCACTATGGCAACATTATCACCTTCACAGATTTGGACCTTCCAAAATTTGGGGCCGATCACAATGAGCCGCTCTACATCACAAACCACTGGACGAGCGTCGCCTTCCCCGCGTGTTGGTAGACGGAGGTTCCGGAATGAATGTCTTGCCCGCCAAGATGATGGACTCCGCTTGACATCAAGCCCACAGATCTTAAGCCTTCACCCACACCGCCAAGGCCTATGACTCTACTTCCCGCATGCTTCCTGGGTTGCTACTCAACATCTCGGTTCGGCAAGCGGGTGATCCCCACCGAATTCCAAGTGTTGGACATTCCAATCACTTTCACAGCCCATCCCGGGGCGTCCCCGGCCGCATCAAATCAATGGCGTGGCATCCACCCTTCACCAAAGGCCTCAAGTTCATGCAAGGCAACGAGCTAACCACGCCTACGGCGACAAAGGTCACCACCGAGGGGACCAAAGACCAACGACATTCCAAGATTGGAAATCAAGCATAATGATGACATGCCATTAATCGGATTCACTCGAGACCTCCAAGATCCAAATATGCAACGTGGACCTTCCACTGCCTCACGATCGATTCCTCCCGCCATGAGGATGATGAAACTCATGAACTTCATCCCAGTGATCGGGGCTCGGCAAAAGGCCGCAAGGCCACACCAAGTTATTGAAGTCAAGGACCACACCACGGTCCAGTGGGCTTGGCTACGTGCCAACACCGGCACGACATCAAGGAAGACAAAAGGCTCGCCCGCACCAAGGCAAGCAGCCCCGCAAAAGGGGAACCTCCGACGGCACACCCACCTCCGACCTTACAGCCTTTGACCTCGCTCATTACTTCACCAAGGGAACCGACAGCAGTAACCGAGGGGACCGACAAGGGAACCGACAGCCAGAACCGAGGGGACCGACAGCTGAACCGACGGAATCGAGGGGACCGACAGCTGGAACCGATGAAGATGAGAAAGAAGCAGGATAGTCAACGCCAAGACTACAGAAGAATGGAACAGCCTAGCACGGGACCTCAAGCGTTTCGTAGGACTCAAAGCTAATCCGATAAGGGAGCGTTCTCGACATCACAGCCTCTACCCGGGACCAACCGCCACCACGATCCAAAGATGAGTACACATTCAAGGGAATCCTGCACTTGGAGGAGCAACTCAAGGTACTCTCCATGGGAAACAAGTTGTTCGGATCACCGCCGAGGCCACATTCGAGACAAGAAATCCAAAGCGTAAGGAACCGTAATTCATAGAAAACGCTCTCGCCGGACCAAATTTACGTAGTCCGTTTGAAGAAGTCATGGAGTTGCCCAACTTGATCGATCGGGCTCCGACAACAAAGATGATCGCCATGATAGGGACAGCAGGAGCCAAGCCTCTCGATCCCCGCACCCTCCTCAAGCATCCAAAGAATGCCACAAGAATTGGGTAACTTTCACCTGGACCAAGGGCAAGCTGTGCAACTGGAAGACAAGCCGGGCCCGCACCCACATCTCCCTAAACCCGGTCTCAAACCCTCTCGAGCCGCCTCCTGTCTGAGTCCAGCCCTTCTCGAGTCATCCAACGGCCTTACGCCGAGGACTATAATGTTGTAGCCAATCATGTATTCCCGCTTCTTGTGTAATGAAAAGTCCGACCTTTCTGAGTATCCTCTCATTGCCACTTTAACAACCGATAAGTTAACAAACAACTTAAAAGACGTTAATAATTCAATTGATAAAGAAGCGTACACATTAAACGAACAATACATTAAAGAAGTTCTCGAGCGTGTAGTTGACCAAGAGGACAACCGGGCCTAAGCCGCCGAAGAGGTTATGACCAAAGTGAACCCGGGGTCAGCCGCAAGAGCCTAAAGAGACACAAGTGGCGCTTCTTCGCCGAATGCGTAAAAGGGAAGCCCCGATAAACCTCCTCCGGAGTATGTTGACGTGTTCGCCCGGTCATACCAGACATGCCAGACTCGATCCTCAATCGTGGAGCATGTAATTCCCCCGGATCCCGAATCCAAGCCTCGCCAAATGTAAGTCGCGCAAGATCAAGCCAGAGTGGTCCTTGCAAGTTAAAGAAGAAATTGAGAAAATGCTCCGAGTTGGTTTCATCAGTAGTGATTGAGTACCCGACTTGGCTCTCCAACATCGTGACGGTCACCAAGGCCAACGGAAAGGTCGATGTCCGCGTAGATTTCGGGATCTCAACAAGGCCAGCCCTAAGGATGATTTCCCACCGCCTAACATCGACATGCCGGTCGACACCACGGCAAATTTCAAGTAAAGTCCTTCGTGGACGGGTTTGCTGGATACAACTGTATCAAGATGTCCGAGGAGGATCGTGCCAAGATCGCCTTCACCACTCCATGGGGACATACTGCTACACGGCCATGCCGTTCGGTCTAAAGAACGCCGTTATTTACAAATGGGCCGCAATGCCTTCTCTTCCATGACATGATTCACAAAGAAATCGAAGTATATGTCGACGACATGATCATCCACTCCAAGGATCGTGACATGCAAAGACATGACAGATCCGAGGAAGTTCTTCAATGACTTAAAACACTCCATGAGGTTGAACTCTGCAAAGTGCACCTTCGGCGCCAAGCGCGGCAAGGTACTCGGGGTACATGGTTACGTAAAAGAGGTATCGAAGCCGATCCCAGAAAATCAAGGCCATCATCGACATGAAGCCGCCTCAAACCCCGACAAGTGAAGAGCTTCATGGGAAGACTTCAAGACATCGCCGCTTTCATCAACCAGCTTGACATCTCTCTCGCGAGCCCATGTTCAAACCGATGAAAAAGAATGCCGACATCAAATGGGACTTCGAGTGCCAAATTTTTCGAGAAGATCAAGACCTACTTGGTGAATCCCACCCCGTGCCCGCCACATGAAGACAAGCCACTACTCCTCGTATTCGACAAGAATGTACACGTCTATCGGAGCAATGCCGGCACAAGAACAGAAAGATTCCAAGGTTGAGCATGCAATCTACTTCGTAAGTCGAAAGCTTCAAGGAAGTGAACTCACTACTCAAAGATCGAGAAAACCCGTACCGCCTTGGTATGGGTAGTCGGGAAACCGAAACACTACATGCAAGCCGCATTCTGCTCTCGGTCTCCAAAGTGGACTCCCGTCCGATATCTCTTTGACAAGCCATCCCCGTCAATGCGGCTAGCCAAGTGGTCATTCTTCCCGGGCCGAGTTCGACATCAAGTACATGGTCGAAAATCAACAAAGGGCAGAGTAATGGCAGCATCAACTTGCCGACTTCCCGAGCAAAGGAACCTAAGGGTCCCGATCCGCAATTCCTGACGACGGAATCTTTTCACTTGACAAAGCAAACCGCCGGCAACTCTTCTTCGATGGGGCAGCCAACAAGAAGGGGAATGGCATTGGAATGCTCCTTGTCGATCCCAAGGACGAGCATACTCCCATAGCCATCAAGTCAATTTTGAAGCAACCAACAATGCAAACAGAATACGAAGCCTGTGCAAACAGGTTTGGAAGCCGCCCTCGAGCGCAACATCTTAGAGCCGGGATGTATATGGAGACTCAAAGATTGATCATCAATCAAGTATCCAACAAATGGAAGACGGTAGATTCCGGCCTTCGAAGTACCACGCGTACATGGAGGAGCTCATTGCTCGCCCAAGGACATCTCTTTTCACTATTTGCCAAGAGACAGGAACCGCTTCGAGACGCCCGGCAACCCTCGCCTCTTGTCGAAATTCCCGAAGGGAAAGCAAGAAACCCTCGTAATAGGCAGACGGGAAACACCCGCCTATCACGTGAGATCGAAAAAGAAAAAGAAACGATCGACGAACCCCGGTATAATCAAATTTACCAAGCACTTCCAAAGCGGAGAAGCTTCCTTCACAAATGAAGATGGAAAATACAAAGAAGGGATCAAAGCCAAAAACATGATGGCATTAAAACGCCCGGCATCCCATTTCGTCATTCTCGGGGGTATGTTGTACAAGAAGCGCCACCAAGGGCCACTCCTTCGGTGTAAACAAAGAAAAAGCCAGCCGAGCTAATGAACGAAGTTCACAACGGAACCCGCGGTCCGCACATGAACGCCCGAGCATTGACATGTATCATTCTCCGTATGGGATACTATTGGATATCAATGGAAACAGCATCGCATCCAGCCGTCCGAAGCCGCGACAAATGTCAACGGTTTTCCAACCTCAATCACATCCCTCCTCACGAACTCTACCGCATGACTACGCCACGGCCTTTCGCCACATGGGGAATCGACGTCATCGGCAAGATCACTCCTCCAGGAGCAATGGTCACGAGTTCATTTTAGTCGCAGCCGACTACTTCACCAAATGGGTAGAAGCCGATCGTACAAGGTACCGAATTCTAAGAAGGTGGCCGAGTTCATCCGAGAGAACATCATGTGCCGATATGGAGTGCCCAACGAGATCATCTCCGACAATGGGACTCACTTCGAAGGAGATTGTGACCAACTACCGACCGACCCGTAGTCACACGTCACAAGTCTTCTCCTTACGTACCACAAACCAATGGTGCAAGAGAGGCAGCCCAACAAGACTCTCGCCATGATAATCGAAAGATGACCACTGCAGGTCTGGACTGCCCGAAAAGCTACATCTAGCCCTCCGGGGATACCGAACATCGCCGAACCGCCACAGGGAGACTCCGTTCGCACTTACCTACGGAATGGAAGCAATGTTACCCGTGGAATTGGAAATTCCATTCCTCCGAGTCCTCTTGGAAAACGGGATCAATGAAGTCGAATGGCTACAGAGCCGCCACGACGAACTTGCTCTACTCGACGAGCGCAGATTGAAAGCCATGGAACACACTCGAGCCTACCAGAGCGTAATGGCACGAGCATTCGACAAGAAAGTCAAGATCCGAGACATCGTAGAAGGTGACTTGGTGCTAAAGGAAAAGCCTCCTACGCAAACCAATCCCCTGAAAGTGGGAGCCTACCCGGATAGGACCGTTCGTGGTACAAAGAATCTTCTCCGCAGGAGCCATGAAGCTAGCAGACTTGGACGGAAACCCTTTCGTTAACCCCGTGAACGGAAGCAAGCTCCGCAGATACTTCGTTTGAGGAAGAGCACGAGTCAACTCACCTTCCCCATACACCGTCCCCCTCAATAAATTAAAGTGCTAAAAGAGTAATACCCAACTGGATATATTCCCGCTAATGATCCAGTAAAAAACAGTGGTCGCACTTCTTTTGTCTTTGTTTTTCTCAAATTCACCTAAAGTGTCGAACTACGGTGACTCGAGCCCCTTAGTCCAATTGTAAAAGGGGAACGTAGGCGTACCCATCATTGGTTCGGTCTAAAAACAAAAAAATACAATAAGCATCAATTGCTTCGTGTTTCGAAAAACTCTTTTCATTTAACCTACAAATTCATAACGGTTAAAACATTCTTTGATGAGTTCAAGCACGGTCAACTCTTGACTCGCTACACGCTATCAAAACTACAATAAAACATTAATCAATTAATGTGTCTGCAATGACAATGGGTGGATACTGACAAAGCAAGGTCAACCTAGTTTCCCGTACTAGGTCCTTCATCCTTCTTCCCTTCCCTTTTCCCCGCGAGTGTTCTTCACCTTCGCAGGAAATATTCCGTAGGCCTTCTACCTCGGCTCAGTGGACTCTTCCCGACGCTCCGTCAATCCCGTGGCCGTCAACACAGCCCTTTCTCTAGCTCTGTCTCGAGCCGCCTCGCTTCGAGCCATCATCGCAAAGGCTTTGATTGGCCTCCCGATCAAGCACTTGCCACATAATCAGCCATGGCATCGCGCACGATTCCTGTGGTTAGCTCCTCGCTTCGTCCTCCTCAATGTCGAGCCGTCTGTGTGATCGCACTCAACACTCACTCCGTCTCCACAAGATAGCCATCTCGTGTCTCCCCATACACTCTTCGTACTACCCGTATATCTGCCGACAGCAAAGTGCCTCTCTCTCCGGTGAAAGAGAACCCCGGGCAGAAAGGACGTGTATTGCCACCACCGAGTGACCAAAGAATAGCGTCGAAGGATCCTCCATCTCGCAGAGATCCCACCTCAAAGGTAGCAAAGATAACTCGTATCGGGCCAAGGGCATCGCTCCACTGCATCGCCGCAGTAACCAATGATGGAATATAGAAAGACGCTCGAGACAAATTTCTCGCACTTCCGACGATCAATGCACCCTCCCGAGCGGTCCTACAAGTCTCAGAATTCCAATGGGGAACCCACCATCGCAAGTGATGCGTGCCAAGTCTGGCCATCCAGAGCTCCACCACTCGATTACCCCTATCACCAGAGGACGCCGCAAGAAAGACCAAGCGTCACAAGACATTGGCACCTCGTGCATCATCTCGCAGCCTCTCCCTCAACCACATGGTCGCATAGCGGGACTCCCTCCCCACATGTATCGGCTACCGGCCGCCATCCGGCCTATGCCCAGGAACGTCTCGCCCAAGACCAATGGCACGATGTCTCCTCCACTCCGGCATCGCCTCACCAGTCCAAGACATCGTGATGGCACACACCTGCAGACGTGAATGTGAACAGAGTAGCAATCACGCACAGAGCAAACGCGTCCCACGCAAAGACGCTCCTCGCCTCCGGCAAATCTTTTGGGCAGTCCCGAAATGTCAACGTAATCGAATCTCAGACGCATCCCGTATGCTTCTCCAAATGAGATACCCAACAAAGACACTAGCTTCTCAACAAAGGTGGCCATGCCACCAAAGCATACGGAAGAACTAGTCAGTTCCGCCTCAGTCCTCCTGCAATGGCCCGGAAATCTTCAAACGTAGGAGTGACTTCGTTGTACGAAAAGCCGTACACATTCCTCCTTACGTCCCCGTAACCGAGACGCGGCTCTCAAAAGATCCCAATCTCGGCATGAGCTCCTTCAAAGCCCAAACAGATTTAATCCCGTAATAACCTTCGAAAACCTTTTGTTCGCCTCGTGTGGTTCCGTACCCACGATCGAAAGTTGTCCAAATATCGCTCTTGCATCCGAGACGATAACTTGGGAAAAGGAGCCATGTCGAAGGTGAAGAAAACCTTAAGAAATGGAAAAGAACTCACTGTAATGAGCAAAGCAATGCGTTAGCTTCTTACAAATTGCAAAGTTGAAACCTGCAATTTAAAGAATCTGGAAATTCAATCCTAGTCCTACGGGACTTCCTCTCGTTAGCCGACTTGTCAACTTCAGCCAAAACCGCTTTAAAGTTGGAAACATTTCCAAACCATGCCCTCGGTTCACTCTTATGAAATCTCGCGTGCTCGCCCTCGATTTCATTCAACCAATGGCAATATTCCTTCCGCCTGCTCGTGCAACAGCTGCAAATAATTAAAAATTAGTGCATACATGCTTAATTTTTGACCCGTTCAATTTTTAATGCATTTCTCCTTTTTATTTATTTTTGATTAACCTATTTGCTTATTTGCCGAAAATAACCGAAGGTGATCACAAAATAAATATGCGAAGTACATGTTCCCGCCCCACGGCGCCTTTTTGCAAATACATTTCAAATCAAAATTTGTTCCCGACAAATACATGCATTTTGTCTAAACAAAATAGTAAAGAAAGAAAGCAAGAAAAGGGGACTACTTCCGAGTCCCGCTCGTCATCCGTACACTCGACGCACCGCCCGCCGCCGGGATCTGTCGCAAACAGAACTCGCCAAACTCCTCCAAATGAATAGGCAAAGGGCCTCCTGAGTACGCGAACTCGAGGACTCCTCTCGCGCCCGAGTGCGCAGAAGAAGGAGCTCCAAATCCACTGCTCCGCCCGCGAACCGGCCAAACCCCGTGTGAAGTCCTCCCCACCACTCGTGGGAGCAGTGCGAACCCTCGGCCTAGACGGCCCCCGATCGCGGACGCCCACGCTCCTCCGGGAACCGCACCGCATGAACTCCACGAGCCTCCCGGGCGTAGCGGACCACCCGTCCACCACCCTCACGGCCTCATTGTACGTACGCGTATACCCGCGAACCAGGAAAATCATCGAAAGCGAATGTAAAGTACGTATGCATCATGTGCGTAATGCTACTATCAAATGCGTAAAATCGTAAAAGATGCTCACCGAAGCATTGGGGTCCGCCCCGTATCGTGGTCTCGCTCCGCCGGAGCGGGATCACAAGTCGCCCGCGCGAACCGCCCAGCCTCGTACGCTAGCCTAGCTCGCGGGACAGAAAATGTCGAGGACCTCTGTGGACCTCGCCTCCCTATGCCGCACCCGCGGGCTCCTCACCTCATCCTCAAGAAAACATCATAAGCGGCCCCGCTATGATGTACTCTGAAGTACACACCCCGAAGGTACCCTCCATCATCCAATCGGCATCTCCCGGGATGCCGCATGTACGCAGGAGGATCCACCGGCACCAATGGAAGAGACCCCTGCCTATGCGGACGGGTCACCCTCTCCCCCAAATACATGGCATCACAGTTGAAGACCCACCAGAGCTTCCGCCGCCGTGTAGTCTCGCTGAAATCTGCACCGCGACATGATCAAACTGCTCCACTGTGTCAGCTGGATCCTCTCGGAGAACTCCAAGTTCGGCGCCAGAGATATCTCCTCGTACGACACTCGAGTGCCAACCCTCGAAGAGACCGCCCTCTTTGCCTTCTTACGCCAAACCAGAAGGCAGGGAACGAGGGGACGGTACGGCTCCTTTATGTCCCAAGCTGCGGGATGAATACCTCGTAGCACTGGACACTCCAAAGAGAATGGAAAGTTATGTCGCCTACAAAGCGGATACATACGAGTACATAAAAGAGGCAAGGAAGAGAAAAGCACGTAAACCTACATCCAAGACAGGCGAAAAGCGGCTAAATGAGTGCTCCTCTCCCGCGAGAACCCGGGCTCCAGTGGAATGGTAGAGCTCGGCCCAATCCAGCTCTCCCCCACGCAAACCCCTCACGGCATCCAAGTCTACCGGCGGCCGAGCAGAGGGAAGTGACAAGACGTGTCGGAAGTCGGGAACAAGGTCGCCGACAGCACAAACCAAAGGAACCTCGAGCCGGACGCTCCGCGGTCATCCTCAAGGACCCACCAGATAATCGGCGACACCCGCCTCAAGTGATGCTCCATCGGCTCGTACCGAATGCCTAAGCCCCTGGCATCGGTAATATCGAAACCCAGCTTGCAGCACAAGCTGCTCCGGGGTGTAACCATCAACCCACACCAGCGCGTTGCCATAAGTCGGCAACCCAGTGATAGCGGCAAAATCCGTGGGAGTCACCGTCGCCTCCCCATCTAAAATGGAAAGTGTGGGTCGATCCTCACTCGCATTTCGCGCCGCGACATACATGGACTCGCCTTCTGCCAGACACTGCCGTAGCCTACCGCACCGATAAACCCGGCCCAACCGGAGTCAATCACCACTGCCGTGGACTCCTCTCTCCCTCTCGAGCTACGTCCGGATAAGGCCCCACAATGCTCGCACCGCCTCAAAAGGCACCCCGACTCTTCCGGTTGTGGGTATCAACCATCCCTCGTCCCTCGCAGCACAAAACAAGACAAGCAACGTCAATGTAATGCAACAACGCATGTCAAAAGGATGCAATGCAGATACGGTTCTCATTCATTTCCTACGTATATTCAAAATCATTTCGAAAACTCCGTCGAATCCGGAACTTTCAAAATCTTTCGAAAACTCCGTCGAATCCGGAACTTTCAAAATCTTTCGAAAACTCCGTCGAATCCGGAACTTTCAAAATCATTTCGAAAACTCCGTCGAATCCGAAACTTTCAAATTCTTTCGAATTTTTCGAAAATTTCGCTCCGTCCCGAATTAAAGCTACTTTAATTTTGGAAAATGCATTTAGACATGGAATTTTGCAACCAAAATTTTTATGTCATCTACCCATGATGTCAATTGAACTACGTCCTAGTCAATTTCGACAACGATTCATATCAAAGTCAAAAGCCCCAAATCGGGCACCAAAATCCCTAAGTAAATTCCTAACAAATTTCTAACATTTAAAGAATGCACATTCTTGAAATTAATGGAATTTGTAGGGAACTTACGTGTCTTTCAATCCCTCCCTTGGAGTTGTGGCGGTCCCTCGCCGGATAAAACTCCGCCGGATTCAATGGAAGAGTGGTGGTTCGAATGGTCCGAACCAATCGAGTTCTTTCGTCATCGGTCCTTCCATGACGAGCCATTGGTTCCCAATCACCTTCCATATCGATTTTCCTTCACAAATTTGAGCAAACCTCACAATTTGGGGTGAAAATTCTCTCCTCCTTTCTCTCCTCCTCGTCGAAAACAATGAAATAAAATGGCCATTTCACCTAAACACGCCTCGGCGCCGATAAGGACTGGTCAAATCTGTCCCAAGTTCGGACTCTTCGCAAAGACCGTAAAGATTCCTTGCCACTTTGGCCCTCGGCTTTCCACGCTTCAATTTTACCCTTTTGGCCCCCAAAAGTGTAAAATTTCCCCCCAGTTAGACATTTCTAACACCCCATTCCCCGAGGATAAATTCCCAGTTAGTTTTCACTAACGTTCGTCTCCAGACGTTAAATTCCCAGTTAGTTCTCACTAACGCTCGTCTCCTGATGTTAAATTCAGTCCAGTTGACATTTGACATCCAAACGTTCAACCATGTCTCCGGACATTTCAGTTACGATGCCGTCTCCCGACGTTAAAATTTAATAATGGTCCTCACCATTATACTCTCAATCCTCAATCGCGACCTTTCACGGTCCGATCTAAATCCTTAATCGCGACCTTTCACGGTCCGATTTCAATCCTCAATCGCGACCTTTCACGGTCCGATTTCAATCCTCAATCGCGACCTTTCACGGTCCGATTCCAATTCTCAATCGCGACCTTTCACGGTCCGATTTCAATCCTCAATCGCGACCTTTCACGGTCGATCTTCAATCCTTAATCGCGACCTTTCACGGTCCGATTTCAATCTCAATCGCGACCTTTCACGGTTCGATTTCAATCCTCAATCGCGACCTTTCACGGTCGACCACTCGATTTCAATCCTCAATCGTGACCTTTCACGGTTTTCACGATTTCAATCCTCAATCGCGACCTTTCACGGTCCGATTTCAATCCTCAATCGCGACCTTTCACGGTCCGATTTCAATCCTCAATCGCGACCTTTCACGGTCCGATTTCAATCCTCAATCGCGACCTTTCACGGTCCGATTTCAATCCTTAATCGCGACCTTTCACGGTCCGATTTCAATCCTCAATCGCGACCTTTCACGGTCCGATTTCAAGTCTCAATCGCGACCTTTCACGGTCCGATTTCAATCTTCAATCGCGACCTTTCACGGTCCGAGCCCCACCGATTTCAATCCTCAATCGCGACCTTTCACGGTCCGATTTCAATCTCAATGTGACCTTTCACGGTCCGATTTCAATCCTCAATCGCGACCTTTCACGGTCCGATTTCAATCCTCAATCGCGACCTTTCACGGTCCGATTTCAATCCTCAATCGCGACCTTTCACGGTCCGATTTCAATCCTCAATCGCGACCTTTCACGGTCCGATTTCAAACATTCAATTCGCGACTCGCGGTCCGATCCCAATCCTTAATCGCGACCTTTCACGGTCCGATCTCAAACATTCAATTCCGACCTTCGCGGTCCGACCTCCACTCTCTTATCGAGACCTTCGCCAATCATCTCCGGCAACAGCAATAAGCCCGAACCCCAAGGTACGAACGCCTTGCAAATAGTCATCTCTCCGGCAACAGCAATAAGCCCGAACCCCAAGGTACGAACGCCTTGCAAACAATCATCTCCGGCAACATCAATAAGCCCGAACCCCAAGGTACGAATGCCTTGCGAACAATCATCTCCAAAGAATAAGCCCGAACCCCAAGGTACGAACGCCTTGCAAACAATCATCTCCGCAATGAATAAGCCCGAACCCTAAGGTACGAACGCCTTGCAAACAATCATCTCAGCGAATAAGCCCGAACCCCAAGGTACGAACGCCTTGCAAACAATCATCTCCGGCAAAAGAATAAGCTCGAACCCCAAGGTACGAACGCCTTGCAAACAATCATCTCCGGCAACAAAGAATAAGCCCGAACCCCAAGGTACGAACGCCTTGCAAATAGTCATCTCCGGCAACAAAGAATAAGCCCGAACCCTAAGGTACGAACGCCTTGCAAACAAATATCTCTCCGGCAAAGAATAAGCCCGAACCCCAAGGTACGAACGCCTTGCAACAATCCTCTTCGGCCATCCAGGTAAGCCCGAACTCTCATCCCAGCCAGATAAAACGCGGCAACAAAGAATAAGCCCAAGACCCAAGGCACGAAAGCCCTCCAACATCGCAACTCCGGCTCCGAGGCGCCACACGCCCTCGAAGGTTTCGTAACTCCTGTGTTCGAGATGCTCTCCCAACAGTCTCCATTCGTGTACAGGTACCTCGCGAATGGTCTCATCCAGTTTAGACGCCTCCTAACAGTTTCGCTCAAAGGTCAAGGTCCCCATGCGCGGCCCTTGCCCCTTTTCGAACTACGACGGCTTGATTCCCGCCGGGATACGTAGGAATCCTTTTCGCTAAGTGGTCCACCAGTGACCGCCTGTGTCTCCTTCAAAGTAAGGCATCCCGATTTGGATCCTTATCTTTTTCAACGACCCCACCTCCTTCGGAGGAGACGCCGCCGAGGGCTAGCGTAATTACCCAAATCCGGATCGTCCAAATCCGTCGAAAGTTAACCGAAATCCGTTAGCGGCCCGCTTCCAGGTTAACCGGAACTCGTTAAACTCCCGTTCTTTGTGCTAACGAGACGTCCCGGATCGCCCCGTGCATCCCGACGTCGAACCGTACTTAGCACGTGACATCTCACGTAAAAGTATGGCTTTCCAAAAACGCATTTTCCCACTTTCCGGGCGTTTCGGACATTTCCTGACGTTATTTTAAAAACGGACAAACCGGACCGAGGGACAAAATCCCACCTCGGTGGTGACTCGAGAGGGCACGTGGCGGCCATGCCACCTCCCTCTAGTCACCCTTCAATCAATTTCGAGAGGGAAAAGACCAAAATGCCCCCGGTTTGCAAGCCAAGTCCGGCCGGACTCACTGTGCACTTTTCCCGAAATTGCCGCCTAGTCCCAGATTTCCAAAATTCCCAAAACCCCGAAATTCGGTCAAGTCCCACGGACTCCTACTGCAATTTTCACCCTATAAATAGAAGTTGCTGTCAAAGGCAAGAGAGGGATTTTTTGACACCAAAAAATCACCACCCCACGGTCCAAACTGGTTTTCACCCTTCCCGAGCTCCCGTTTTGTCTCGATTCGCGTGAAACCTTCGTATTTCGATCAAATACGCACCCTACAACTTCGAAACAACCTTTCGAATCACTTTACGTGTCCCGTACACACCTCCCGAGCCAAAGGAGTCGACTCCTAGCCATAGGTATAACTCCTCTCTCGAATCTTCCGTTCCGTCTCGGTTTACGCGCCGGTTGCTATAAGCTGTTTCGAACGTCCGTTATCAAAATGTAGACGCCTTCGTCTAACGGGGTCCGATACGTTTTAGCCTCGATCCTCTTCTCTTTCCGTAAGAGAAGTAATCACGGGTTAAAACGGCGTTCCGACCCCGTTCCGTTTACTTTCATGTCATTTACAATTCCGAGCCGTTTGGCCTCGTTGATCGTCATTTACAATTCCGAGCCGTTTGGCCTCGTTGATCGTCATTTACAATTCCGAGCCGTTTGGGCTCGTTGATCGTCCTTTACAATTCCGAGCCGTTTGGCCTCGTTGATCGTCATTTACGAATCCGGATCGTTTGATTCCGTTGACACCGCTTTAAATACTGTCATTTACAAGTCCGATCCGTTTGGATTGTGATAGTATTTACTTTTCAAAGTCCGAGTCGCAACCCGATTCGTTGATCGCATGTCATTTAATACGTATTTTTCCCGTAAAAATCGTTAACAATGTAATGCCCGGTTCAAAACCGGAGTTCGTCCGTCGAACTCTCTTTCAAAACGCGCGAAATGACGTTCGGCCTCCGAATGCTCATCTTCAAACTCAAAGCCGCCATTTGACACTTAAAATCATTTAATACGCATTTTTTCTCGTAAAAATCGTTAACAATGACTCGTATGGCTCAAAGTCGACGTTTGCCACGCAAACGCTCATTTCAAACTCAAACCGACGTTTGTCATTCAAACGCTCGTCTTTTCAAACAAAGTCACCTAATCAACGTTTGTCATTCAAACCAAGATTAAGCTTGTCATTCAAGCCCCCATTTCAAAACACACACACACACACACGATTTCGAGAAAGGTAGAAAGACTCGTCATGCGAGGCGTTTCGGGCGATCTCGTCATACTCTACCCGAAACGTAACTTGACCTCCGAACCTAACAATCTCTGGTACAAAAAAGCTTTTTACTCGTTTTTGCTGCCAATAAAAATGATCCCCTATTTCAAAAAAGCCTTTTCCTAAGTTTTTGCTACCAATAAAAACGACACCTTTTCACAATAGCCGTTTCTCAACGTTTGGGCTCAAAATACAAAAACCGCGTGGCGACTCCTCATTTTGTTCCTTCCCATGAAGCGAGGTCTCAGACACCAACCCTCCGCGAAAGACAACCGCGTTTCGCGTCCGCGCGAAATCCCGGGTAATTTCACTCACACAATTCTCCTCGAAGCGGCCCCACTTCTCTCTCACATAGGTGATTTCTTAAAGGTAACCCGTATTATCCCGCTCGAATTTTTGACGCGTAAGAATCATTAAAAGCCATAGGCTTATCCTTGTCCTTTCGGGATGTCACTAATAGGAATGGACTTGGGGTTGATTCTCCCACAGTGACGCTACAAGTCTTTTAACAGTTAGGTGGTCCCATTGAATCTAGTTCTTGGGATCTCCAGTCATCTAGATTGGGTTTTCCACTGTGTTTAACTTTTCAGAGGCTTAAGTCCCATTCCCCTCGTCGAGCTTTCAATTAACTCTCTATTTAACCCTTTGGTTAACGGATTCGCTAAATTTTCCTTTGACTTAACATAGTCAATGGATATTGTGCCAGTTGAGAGTAGTTGTCTAATGGTATTATGTCTTCGACGAATGTGTCTCGACTTACCATTATACATATGATTGTGTGCCCTTCCAATCGCTGATTGGCTATCACAATGTAAACATATTGATGGCACGGGCTTCGTTCATCTTGGAATATCTTCTATAAATTGGCGTAGCCACTCGGCTTCTTCACCACATTTATCTAACGCTATAAACTCAGATTCCATCGTGGATCTAGCTATAACCGTTTGTTTAGAAGATTTTCATGATATAGCAGCTCCTGCTAATGTAATCACAAATCCGCTTGTAGACCTTGAGTCTTTTATATCGGATATCCAATTAGCATCGCTATATCCTTCAATTACCGCTGGATGTCTAGTATAGTGTAAAGCATAATTGCGAGCATATCTTAAGTACCTTAGTACTCTCACTATACCATTCCAATGTTCCGCTCCGGGATTACTTGTATACCGACTCAGTTTGCTAACCGTGTAAGCAATATCTGGTCTAGTACAACTTATCAAGTACATTAGACTTCCAATGATTTTCGAGTATTCAACTTGAGAAACTGCGTCACCTCTATTCTTTGATAGATGTTGACTCATGTCTATTGGGGTTCTAGCAATAGCTAAGTCACCCTTACTGAATTTCTCAGAATCTTATCCACATAATGTGACTGGCTTAAAGCAAGTCCATTTGACATTCTTGAAATTTTCACGCCAAGGATTACGTCGGCTAACCCCATATCTTTCATGTCAAACTTTGAGTTCAACATATCTTTAGTGGACTTTATCATTTTATCACAGCTTCATATGATAAGCATGTCATCTACATAAAGATATAAAATGACGTAGCCATTTCCCGTGTCTCTAACATAGATACATTTGTCACATTCATTTATTTTAAATCCACTTTCCATCATGGCTTGATCAAACTTTTGATGCCATTGTTTTGGTGCTTGTTTCAAGCCATAAAATGACTTTACTAACTTGCATACTTTATTTTCTTGCCCCGGCGTAGAAAATCCTTCCGGTTGCTCCATGTAAATTTCCTCTTCTAAATCCCCATTTAGAAAGGCTGTTTAACATCCATTTGATGTACTTCAAGTTTTCGCAATGCGGCTATCGCAAGTACAATTCTTATGGATGTTATTCTCGTAATCGGAGAATATGTATCAAAGTAATCAAGGCCTTCCTTTTGCTTTTAACCTTTAATTACAAGTCTTGCCTTATACTTGTCAATTGTTCCATCCGTCTTCATTTTCCTTTTAAAAATCCACCTATATCCTAGTGGTTTGCTTCCCGGAGGAAGATCCACTAATTCCCAAGTGTGATTTTGTAAAATGGAATCAATCTCACTTTTAATGGCCTCTTTCCACAAAGGTCCTTCGGAAGAGCTCACGGCCTCTTTATAACTTTGTGGTTCACTTTCAAGCATATAGGTTAGAAAATCTGGGCCAAAAGATTTTTCTACCCTACCTCATTTGCTCCGTCGAGGTTCTACCTCCGCTTCATCATTTTTATCATGATGATTTCTTCCTTCTACTTCTTCTTCTTCTTTTGAATCATGTCTCCTTTTAGATGAACTTGCCTCATCTCTTTTGCAATGAAACACATTCTCAAAGAAAGAAGCATTTCTTGACTCCATTATAGTATTCTTGTGTATATCTTGAATCTTTGATTCATGCACAAGAAACCTATAAGCACTACTATTGTGAGCATACCCAATAAATATGCAATCAATAGTTTTTGGTCCAATTTTCACCTTTTTAGGAGGTGGTATTGAAACCTTTGCAAGACACCCCCACACTCGCATGTATTGGTATGATGACTCTTCCATGCCACAATTCATAGGGGCTCTTATTTATTTTCTTTCGGGGCATTTTATTTAACACATAGTTTGCCGACAAGACGGCCTCTCCCCACATGTTATCCGGTAACCCCGAACTTATTAACATGGCATTCATCATGTTCTTTAGAGTTCGATTTTTCCGCTCGGCAACTCCATTGGATTGTGGGGTGTATGGTGGTGTTGTTACATGTTTTATTCCATGTTGAGCACAAATACCTTCAAAAGGGAATTCATACTCACCACCACGATCACTTCTTATGACCTTTATTTTCCGGTTGAGTTGATTTTCAACTTCATTTTTATAGAGAACAAACTTCTCTATAGCCTCATCTTTACTTTTGAGAAGATACACATAACAATATTTTGTGCTATCATCAACAAAAGTCATAAAGTACTTATTGCCCCCTCGTGTTTGTGTTGACTTGAAGTCACATAAATCCGTATGAACCAACTCAAGTGGTTCATTATTTCTTACAGCCGAATGGAACGGAGGTTTTGTAAACTTTGTCTCTACACAAGTTTCACACTTATGTTTGTAGTCTATTTTACATTTTGGTATGCAATTCATGTTAATTAATCTACGTATAGTATCATAGTTAACATGTCCTAGTCTACCATGCCACAAATTGAAAGACTAAAGCAAGTAAATGGAAGAATTATTCTTATTCATTTCATTCTTCTTAGGCTTAGTAGCCATTACATTGCCTTTTACAACCATAGCACTAAGCTTAAACATACCATCACAAACATAACCTTTGCCTACAAACATTCCACTTTTAGACAAAGTAACCATATCGGATTCAAACACAACACAAAAACCATGCTTGATCAAAAGCGATCCGGACACCAAATTTTTTCGGATTTCGGGCACATAGAGCACATTGTTGAGAGTCAACTCTTTCCCGGAAGTCAACTTCAGCACCACCTTTCCTTGACCTTTCACATCGGAGGTGGCAGAATTTCCTATGAACAATTTCTCACCATTTTCAAGGGCTTCAAAACTACTAAACATTTCCTTGTTTGAGCAAACATGCCTAGTAGCACCGGTGTCAATCCATCACTGATTTGGGTTTGAACCCACCAAATTCACCTCAGAAATTACCGCCGCCAAATTCATATCGGAAACTTCATTCGAGATGACATCCACCATGTTTGCTTGTTTCTTTGGCTTCCTACACTCGAAAGACTTGTGGCCCACAATACCACAATTGTAGCAAGTTCCACCGAACTTTTTCTTGGAGATTCCTCCCTTTGATTTCAAACTAGAACCACCCTTTCTGGGACCAAACTTGCCTTTGGCTTTGCCATTTGCCTTGCCATTGGCCTTGGAGCTATCAACATGCTCCACCACATTGGCTTTCGCCACAAGAAGATTATTCAACTTCTTCTCCGCAATCATATTCTCTTCCTCAATCCGAAGACGAATAGCAAGCGCTTCAACATTCATTTCCTTTCGTTTATGTTTAAGGTAATTCTTGAAATCTTTCCAAGTGGGAGGCAACTTTTCAATTATTGCCGCCACTTGAAAGCTTTCACTAATTACCATCCCCTCGGCATGAATTTCATGTATTATTATTTGCAACTCTTCCACTTGACTTTTAACCGTTTTTGAGTCCACCATTTTATAATCGAGAAAACGGTCCACAATAAATTTCTTTGTGCCCGCGTCATCGATCTTATATTTGTATTCCAAGGACTCCCATAGTTCCTTTGCAGTTTTATTAACACTATACACATTGTATAGCGTATCCGACAATCCATTGAGGATGTAATTTCTGCAAAGAAACTCGGAATGCTTTCAAGCATCAAGAGCCGAGATGGCTTGCCCATCCGTCTCATTCTCACCCAAATGTGGCAGATCTTCCTTAAGAAATCTCGCCAAGTTCAAGGTAGTCAAATAGAAAAGCATCTTTTGTTGCCACCTTTTAAAGTCTTGGCCAACAAACTTTTCTGGTTTCTCACCATGATGGTTTGAAACAGTTTGGACAACCACCCTTTGAGAGTTGGTTTCCACACGAAGTGCTTCCTCCACACGAGGATTCTCGGAGTTGTTCCCAGCATTGGTTTCCGTGTTTGATTAAGTAGCCATCTGAAACAAAACAAACAAGTTTAGCTCACTGTTTTAAATAGTTTTCCTTCCAACGAAGAGACAGTAATTTGTCTTAAGATTGTTGGAATAACTATTACACAAGAATAAAAATTACAGAAAACTAATTTAAAACAGAAATACAGAAAAGAAAAGATAAAGAAAAGATTTGTCGTGGAAGTCCGAGTCGTGTGAAATCACACTCTCCTTAAGACAAATTACGCCCCCTCACCACGTTGTGCTTGAGATTTTACAAAACGCTTGCCTCCCAGGATGAAACGGATAGACCGGACGGTGGTTGCACAAGAATACCTCCGGCGAATTGAAGTCGATACTTTGGCGATATCACCACCAATGTAATATGCAGGAGGCCAAGGGAAAAGAATTTTCAATATGCAACAAATCTGATGTTTGAGAGATTCTGGAAATTTTTGTGTGTCTTTCAATAGTGTTCTCTTCTCAATTTATAAATTTCCAAATGAGAAAACTGTCCGAAAATTAAAATAAGGTTTTTAATTTTCATCAATGCAATTATTGAATTAATATCACAATTAATCGGCAGTTACAAAGTCTTTTGAAATCATCAGGAACGCAGCTGCTGGAGATGAGGCGCCCGCCTCGGATAACTCCAGGCGCCCGCCTCGGAGGTGGCACGACGGGGCTGCACCTTCTGGGCTCCAGGCGCCCGCCTCGGACGGCACCTACTGGCCTCCAGGCGTCCGCCTCGGCATGGTTCAGGCGCCCGCCTCACTGCCAGTTTCATTGGGTCAAGTTTTTGGAATTTTTTTTGCAAAAAGTGAGCTCGCGCGGACAGGCTATTTCGGAGCTACATTTGTGTCCGCAGGACGCGCATGCACATGAGTTCGGTAGTCCGAAGCCTATTTCGGTCCATGATTTGCACCCCCCTGCGCACCTGTGCGCGAGAGAGAGCCTCTATGTTCCACAATCTTACTCCCTACCAAAGTGTAGGTGTATTTAAACTAAGCCACTTTTCCATCTTTTTCCAATGTGGGAAAACCACATTTTCCCTTCCAACCCATTAACTTTGAGCCTTCATATTTCATTCATTTCTCAACCATTTTGGACAAATGAATATATGATTTCAATGTACTCATGGAGTAGAGCACAATCCAACAATCAATTAGTCATTTTGACAAATAACTAATTAAGAAAATAACTCATTATTTTCTTCAAAACACACTTTTTTCCAACAAAACCAACTTCATCTTCACCCATCAGCCGCCACCCCTAATTTCTCGCCAAAGACATGCCCCGATCCACTAGAACCTCCCACCTCCCACCACCGCCTCAAGATCCACTTTAATTCCATATTTGCCACCCAATTTATCCTCATTAGGCCATACCCATTCGAAATTTGCAATTTCTTTTAGCCGGGTGCGATTGATATTTTGTAGAAAAATCAGCCAAACCTAGTTGAAATTTACAATTTTTTAGTCGGATGTGACCAAAATTTGCTATTTTTTCGGCAAGGTGTGACCGAAATTCGCAAAAACAGAGCATTGAATGAGGTTCAATTTGTTTAACATTTTTGCTACATTTCTTTCACAATACTTTATGTCTGTGATTCAACAATTGGGATATGATTGTCATGAGTAATATCAAATGAATCTAAGAAGTGGCGTGCAATAGTTTCATAGAAAAAATATAACAAACAGTTGTTGAGCGTTGAATCAATAAACAGAGTTACAACCATAGACACTCAAAAACTAAACATGAAAATAATGATCAGAAGTTCACAAAGTAATGTACAATTTTAACAATCAAAGAAAGACATAATTTCACTGAGACACAAGGAAATTTAAATCAAGGAGAAGAAAATCAAGCAAAGTGTGTCATTCAAGGTGCTAACCACAAGCTATACTTTGTTCAGTCGGAAGTTGTCGAAAACCATTAGAAATTCAGTTGGGTGTCTCTTAATTTTTGGAAAACAATCGACCGGGTGTGACCAAGATTTTGTTACGGGTTTGGTCGATCATGGCCAATCAATAGAAGTAAACTCGAACAATTATAGCCAAAAGTTGTGATCTGGATTTGGAAAAATTTGGCTTATCTTTTCTCTAGTATCAGAGAATGCATTATAGAAAGACGAGATGTGGAATCTCTAGCGTGGTACAGAGATTGAAAAAGGACTTTGTGGAGGCCAAAATGGGATTCTCTCCCTTACCCTTACCCTTAGATATGGCCGGCTATTTGGGGGTTGAGGGTGTGGATATGTGAGTGTTTAATTGTATTAAAATGGTATGAAAGGGTAAAAAGGGGAAAATAGAGGGTTTGGGTAAATTATTTGGGCTAGATTTAGTGATAAACATTGCCCAAAAACGA
The DNA here is from genome assembly GCA_022495995.1 of Adenophora triphylla var. japonica. Classification (NCBI taxonomy): domain Eukaryota; kingdom Viridiplantae; phylum Streptophyta; class Magnoliopsida; order Asterales; family Campanulaceae; genus Adenophora; species Adenophora triphylla. The sequence goes on along the minus strand of JAFEMH010003555.1, from coordinate 149,190 downwards.
CATGAATCAACGGTCAAAAGGAACCCTAGATCATTTTAATTGATGAATCAATTATTATTGGCGGATACCTTGATGTGTGATGCCCCCAAACGTGACACAAACCAAAGGACTCTTGTGAATTGAGATGGATAGTGGAACCAATACCTCCATTCCCAATGTAACAACAACATTGTGCTAGTGAATGACGGCACAATTGATTGTGTAATACCAATTGATAAGCCAGACAACGAGTGCCTCAAGTTTACAATTGATTCTTTATTTTCAATTTTTTTATGTAATGCCCGATCAAAAGAATTAGAGAAAAATTGGACTTTTTTTAATGTAAGATGTTGTTGAATTTCTGTGAATCAAATATTGACTTGTGTTTAGTTTCTGGGTTAAAATTAGGCCTATCTGATACTTATACTAGCCATGGCCGGCTCTCGGGTCACAAATGAAGTTGAATCTTATTTAATTTTTTAAATTATGTTGAATGACATAACAACAACATATTAACATTATACCATTGTAATTCGCTCAAGATTTAAATTAATCAATCATATATTTTTATAGCATTTTTAATCGTTATAATTTATACTCCCTCCGTCCCAATAAAAGCTTCACCAATTACCCAAAAGGGCGTCCCGTTAGAAGCTTCACCTTTCCTTTTTTGGACATAAAATATTATTATTTCCTCCACTCATTCTCTCTCCTACATTATTTTAATACTCACAACACCATTATAATTTACTATTCTCTCCACTCATTCTCTCTCCTATTTTATTTTCACACTCACAACACTTTCAATATAATACTCTTACCATAATTACCGTGCCCAAGCCAAATGGTGAAGCTCTTACCGGGACGGAGGGAGTATGTGAATTCATTATACCATAAGATAGAATGTTCTATACATAATTTTAACAATTTATTTTTTAGTTTTTGGGATTGATGAGTGCATACATCAAGTACAATTGCTAAATCTGTTAAAATAATACATAAATTATTAAAATCTAAATTTAAGCAAAATATGAATACAAATAATTTATACTCCCTCCGCCCCATTTAATGCTTTATCATGGTGAAGATGACACGTAAATTAAGAAAAAATGTTAGTGAAGAAAGTGTTGTGAATATAAAAATAAAATAGAAAAGAGAATGAATGGAGGGTATAGTAAATTTGAAAAGTATTGTGAATATAAAAGTGAATTAGGAGAAAGAATGAGTAGGTGAAATAGTAAAGATTTTTTATCATTTTAGAAAAGGTGAAATTTTTAACAAAATATCCGTTTTGATAAAAGGTAAAGCTTCAAATGATGAGATTGAGGCTCCGTTTTTTTTTTTTTTTTTGTAATCGCCCCCTGCCCCCTGCCTACCCCCTCCACCCCCAAAAAAAAAAATTTTTTTTTTGTAATCGCCCTACCCTGCCTACCCCACCCCCCACCCCCCAAAAAAATTTTTTTTTTTTTTTTTTTATGTCCTACCCTGCCTACCCCCCCAATTTTTTTTTTTTTTTTTTGTAATCGCCCCCCCTACCCCCCAAAATTTTTTTTTGGGGGTGGGTAAAGCGAGGGTAGGGCGTAAAAAAAAAAAATTTTGGGGTGGGGAGTGAGGCAGCAGGGGGGTAGGGGGCGACAAAAAAAAAAAAAATTTTTTTGGGGGTGGGGTAGGCGGGGGTAGGGGGCGATTACAAAAAAAAAAATTTTTTTGGGAGGGGGTGGGGGGGTGGGGTAGGCGGGGGTAGGGGAGGGGCGATTACAAAAAAAAAAAATTTTGGGGTGGGGGGGGTGGGTGGGGGGGGGGGGGTGGGCAGGGGGTAGGGGGGCAATTAAAAAAAAAAATTTTTTTTTTTGGGGGGTGGGGTTGGTGGGGGGTGGGGTGGGGTAGGCAGGGGTAGGGGGCGATTACAAAAAAAAAATATTTTTTTGGGGGTGGGGGTGGGGGGGCGATTACAAAAAAAAAAAAAAAAAAAAAAAATTTGGGGGTGGGGGGTGGGGGGGTGGGTGGGGGTAGGCAGGGGGTAGGGGGGCGATTAAAAAAAATATTTTTTTTTGGGGGGAGTGGAATAGGTTACCTTGTGAAATATGAGTCGTTTTATCAAACATCCGAAAACATTTTACACCCTTTCTCCGTAAAACATTTTACGCTCTACCTCCGTAAAACATTTTACAGAAAAATATTTTTTAGAAAAACATTTTTCAGAAAACGTTTTCCGAAAAACATTTTACGTCAAAACAAACAGTGCCCGAGTCAGGATGTGTTTTCCTACATTTCGTTATTACCCGCATTTCGTTATTACCCGAGTTTGTTAGCTAACGCAACGGAGATGATAATTAGATGTCATCTCCCTCTACTCCATGCTCCGATTTCCCCCAAATCCCCCAAATTCAAACCCATAAAAGCCGCCACCACCTCCCCCTTCCCTCTGCCGCCGCCACCACCTCCACCAACCACCACCGATGCCGGCCTCCTCTTCCGCCAAAAAATCCAATACCTAGAAAAACTCAAAATAAACCCCACTAAAGCCCTAGAACAAAACCCCAATTTCCGCGCCACTCCTCTCCAAAGCCTCAAATCCGTCGAAACCTGTCTCTCCTCCATGGGAATCGAACGTTCCGCCTTTGGCCGCATCTTCGACATGCACCCTCAGCTCCTCACCGCCGACCCTTACCTTCAACTTTACCCTATCCTCGATTTCCTCCTAAACGACGTCGGAATCCCCTTCCACGATGTCCGCAAATCAATACTCCGGTGCCCTCGCATCCTCATTGCTAGCGTGGAGAACCAATTGAAACCAGCTCATTGTTTCTTGCGTGACCTAGGGTTTGCCCCTGTTACCTGCCAGAACACTGTTTTGTTAGGTTTGAATGTTGAGAATACGATGATTCCTAAAATGGATTACTTGGAGGATTTAGGATATACACGGAAGGATGTTGATATTATGGTATTGAGAACGCCGGCAATATTGACGTATAGTATTGAGAAAAATTTGAAGCCTAAAGCTGAGTACTTTTTCAATGAAATGAAAGGGAATTTGGGGGAATTGAAGAAGTTTCCGCAGTTCTTTTGTTATAGTTTAGAGGGTAAGATAAAGTTGCGGCATAAGATGTTGGTTGAGCTGGGACTTTCTCTTCAGTTGAGGGATATGTTGGTTATTAGTGATGGAGAATTTCGGGCGCAGATGGTGGACAAGCAGCTTCAGTTATTGGACAATGTATGAATATAGTAAGTTGTTACGATGTCAATTGTTTCTTGTATATTTGATAGTGAATTGTGAAAATGGTAATGGTAATTGTTCATTACTTCATTGCTTTGTTGTGTGTGGTATATGCTGCTTCTGAGTTCTGACTTGTAGAAAAATGATATTTTCTTTAATGATTTAGGGGCTGACATGATTTTAGAAACAAAATTTTGTAAGGCTGCAATTTTAGATTGCTGTAGATTCGGAAATAAACTTCTATAAATTCCATGCTGACCTCTTAGAACTAGGTTTTACGCACTGAACACATGATTGTCAACTTGAGGAGCAGAATATGACTAATGCAGCAATAACTTGTCTTACATGAGGCAAAGAGACCCTTTTGTTTTGTTTGTGTTTTTGTGAGCTTCTAGGTTGTGCATTTTTGTATCTTAAATACATCGTACTTTTCCCCCAATATCAATTGGGAACATTTATGGTAATTTTAGTTGGGAGCTGGGGCAGATCTTGCCTTGTAGCTGTGGGTGCATGTGCACCCGCACAATTCCAATTTGTAGTTAATTTTTATTTTGTTTTATTAATCCTACTTACTAAGTGCACCCGCTGATATGGGTGACTGGAGTTCTAAACATAGAGTTCTAGGCGGAGGTTATTCAAGTTTAGACCAAAGATTTGCAGAAATAGAGAAGAGAGATGTGGATTCTTTAGTTCCACAATTTATAGATTTGTAAGGATAATGAAATTACTAAACAGTGTGAAAGATTAGCAAGGAAAAAATCATAAATATTACCATTCGATGGTTGGAGGTTTGCTGCCGACGGTATTATAAAAACAAAGGGTAACAGAGGGTAATACAAAGTAAAGTGGGAGAAAAGGAAATAGGATTGAGAGGAAATTAATGGCTAAGATTGAAAGGGGGTGTTTGTAAGAAGAAGGGAATAACCTATCTTGGTATATGTCTTTTTTTAGGGTGGGCTGTTACATTAACATGGATATACCATTTTTCTTCTTTTTCTTTAGTTTGTAATTAGTCCTCATTTTTTGATTATTGCAAATTTTGTCTTGAATCAAAAATACTCCCTCCGTCCCACTATACTTGACACCCAAGGGGTGGGTTCAAAAACCAAGGAAAAAGAATAAAATAAAAAAAATGTGTGGTGGAAAATGAAGAGAGAGAATGAGTGGGGTAAATAGTAGTGTTGGTTGAATAAATGTGTGGTAGAAAATGAAGAGAGAGAATGAGTGGTGGGGTAGAGTGAATATAAAAATATAAAAACTTGGTTATTTTTGGAAGGTGTCAAGTATAGTGGGACGGCCCAAAATGGAAAGAAGTGTCAAGTATAGTGGGACGGAGGGAGTATATTTTTATTCTTAGTCAATCAAGTCATTTTTTTTTAAATACATACAATATATTATATACTTAATACATTATATAGCACTATAAGTAAATAGTGGTAGTATATCCCTAAAAGGGTAAAGTAGTCTTTTCAAACAAATTTTCAAATTACAAAATAGCGTTTTAAAATGATGCATCAAACACATTTAAAAAAATGTCCCTTTTTAATTGCTCCGTTTCAAAAACTATTTCTTTTAACAAAATCTCCATTTTTCAAACTGTGCAACAGACGGGCTCGTAATCTAATCGTATTTCGAAAATTTTAGTTTGAAGTTTTGTAGTGTAAATTGTGCACCCGCAGTCAAGACATCCCTGATCCGCCACTAGTTGGGAGTGATACTATTGACAAAAAACATGACAGTTCTTGATTAATTATAGAGTTTATAGATCTGCGTCAAATCAATGAGTAACCAAACAAGGACTTAGGAAGGTTCATTAGGGATAATTCAGGGTTCTATCTGCAAGATTCTAGGCTGAGACTCCAATATTGAGAAGCTCACTTGTTTCTATCTAAGCATACCCTCAATATAGTAACTCTACTGGTAGGGTGCCAAATCCAAGGTTTCTGATTTGAAGATTTAACATTGTTGGGAAGGTGTTAGAACTTGTAGGATGTTGAAAATATAATTTTGGCTGTTCTTATTACTTTCTTTTTGCTTTTCTTTCCTGGATCCGCTCTGTTTTGTATCAAAATGGTGATGTTGCTAATTGCTCAATAGGATAAATGTGAATCGTTTGAGGAGTTTAAATATGACGTACAAGGGGGATAGATAGCAATACTGGTATACTAAGATCTATGCAGGCCGTGTTGGACTTAGATTATAGATGCATCATACAGGGACCAAGGGGGTGGGGTGGGGTCATGCATGAACTGAGGAACTGAATAGTTATGTTTTTAAAGTGTTAAAAGTTTTTTCTCCTAGACCCAGAGCAACAATGAGAGCCGTAGTGGGTGCTAGAGCAGAATTCTTCCATCGAAGGATTTAGTGGTTGTAGAGCATTGTATGTTTATTTTCGTTATGCAATGAACGACTAGTAGTGATGGTGATGACTGCTCAAACGTGCGGCAGTATTCACTTGTTAATTGTTACTAAACGAGACAAGATCAATGTTCAACATGAGCAATTTTATGCATAAATACTTCTCGAAACCTTGTCCATGAAAAAACTGTGGTATAATCTTCTTTTTGTAAGCAATAATACACTATATGGAATATCAAACAAGATAAGATTACTGTTTAACGTGAATAGTTTGATGTATATGTACATCACAAAAGCTTGTCTATGGAAAAAACTTGGTTTTTACCCTGCAGAAATTAGAAAGTAAAAAATCTGATCTTTGTTACGAAATCCTACATCTACGAAAGACCCTCCTACAATGGGATCTCCAATCTTAGTCTTCTAACCAAATTAATTTAGAAGCAGCAAAAAATAGTTGTTTCATGGATCTTCGACTCCTACTTCCATTCCATTTTCTTCACTGCTTATTCATATACTCACCATGTTTTCTCATATTTTGTTGATGACCTACTCCATGGAAGAAGAAACAAACTTACTGGGTGAACTAAAAGCTGTTGACAGATTCATCTTAACTGGATCTGCACTATGTGCTGCTCCCTCCATCTCAAAATGAATATCCATTAAAATTTCAAATTTGTTCTTAATCAAGAGTAAATTTGAAAATTTTCGGAAATTTATTTGGGTCAAAGGAAGTACTTTTTTTGTCTTCCTTATTTTTTTTTTCAAACTGAGGTAGCAGAAGAGAACTCCTTTCTGAGCATTCATTTTTAAATTATTTTATTTTTTTTGACAATGTCCCACGCCAGGAGAGGAGAGGGTTTGAACCCTAAACCTCACCGAGGGTGAGACTTGGCTTTACCATTGGGCCGCTGAGCATTCATTGGGGACTCTGAGCATTCATTGTCATGCTGTTAAAGCCTGGGAAAGCCATGAGGACCTTAATGATGGAATAACACATCTTATACCCAAACTTCTGGATTGTTAGTTATGACTTCCACTAAATTGTTTCATGACACCTTTGAATGAACGTGGATTAACTGCAGAAGCAGATTGCTGCTTACACGTGTTACCCTCATCTAACTCATAGTAGTTGTTAAAGGCGAGAAGCGAGAAGCGGGTGAATGGTACCGAAGCGAGGCAAAAAGCGAGGCGAGAAGCGAGCGACAAAAAAGCGAGCAAAAATAACTATTAGGCAATAATAGAATTTTGAGACAACATTATTAGGCAAGGCAAAAATAACTAGCTAGCCAACAATTTTTAATTAAAAAAGATAATAAACAAACACCTATATAAATGAAAATGACTGAAAAAGAAGGAAAATATGACTGAACAAGGAATATAACAATTTTTGTTTGTATATGTATGTTTTTAAAGTAATAAACACATAACTACACAAGTATAATAAATGAAAATGACTGAACAAGAAATATAACAATTTTTGTTTGTATATGTATGTTTGTTAATAAAAAAATAATATAAAACAGGTATAGAAAAGAGTCAAAAATTGGAAAAAAAAAAGTCAAAGATTGTAAAAAAAAAGTCAAAATTAGACGAAAGTAAACAGGAAAATAACATTGGGAGTAGAAAAGTGCTTTAAAAAAAAGCGACGTTTTTTTCAAAGAAGCGCCCGCTTTTCTGAAAAAGGCGAACAACGTCCGCTTCAATGGCAGAGAAGCGACGAACCCGAAAAGCGACAAAAAAGCGAGGCAGGCAAGGCAGGCGACGCTTTTAACAACTATGATCTAACTTTAGTTGCCGAAACACAAATGGGTGTGGGCAAACTTTTAATTTGTGTACTGGTATTCATCTTCAGGTATTGCTAGAGATGAATACATCGCCTAGTTGAGAACAGGCCAAGGTAGTAAAGAAACCATCTCTTTTGTCCAATACTCCCTCCGTCCCACTTCACTTGGCACTAATTTTCATTTTGGGTCGTCCCACTTCACTTGGCACTGCCCAAAATGGAAAAGAATATTCATTATTCCCTCCACTCATTCTCTCTCCTACTTCACTTTTACACTCACAACATTCTCTCTCCTAACTATTCCTCCCACTCATTCTCTCTCCTATTTAATTCTTCATACTCACAACATTTAACTTTTTCTCTTTCTTACATCACTTTTTCTTAATTCCTACACCCAAAAAGTTGGTGCCAAGTGAACCGGGACGGAGGGAGTATCATAGAAGGCCGGCCACTACAAGTTTCTAGGCAATATCTGTGTGGGTGTTAAGTTTTGTTAATATCTAGGTGGGTTATACATAGCTTAAGTCAGTGTTTCCCTTGTTATTATCAGTGGCGGATCTAGGATGTTTTGACATCGGGTGCACAATTTACATTATAAAAATACAAATTATTTTTTTTCAAGCGTGAATAAATTATAATACATAACTTAAAACATAAGTTAATTATTAACATATACTAATTTTTAACCCACTATTTTCTTCTTATTGTTTACTTGAAAATAGTAAGTTTATGTCATAAAGAAGTAAGAAAAAAATCAAGGTTCTAAAAAGCGCTAGACGGATGCTAGGCGGTGGAGCCGGGCCTAGCGCCTAAGCGGAGACTAGTCGGGGACTAATCGGGATTAGTCGGGATTAGTCGGGGCACAGGCGGGAACTGGCCCAGGCGTTGGAGAGGGGCCTAGCGCCTAGGCGGGGCCTAGGCATCCTTAGGCGGGGTCTTTTAGAACAGAGAAAAAAATGATATTTACATTATTGTTGTTTTAATGATGACATCATTTTTGGAAGCATTTCTTGAAGTTAATATTGTAATTTTTTTCTAATATGTTTTGAACTTACTTATTTTTATGAACAATAAACGATGAAAAATTTAATAGATAATAAATAAAATTCATTTATATTAGTTAAAATTATGAGCAAAAGAATCGAAAAGAAGAATATTTAAAAGAAAAAACCATTGGTCATAATAGGGGTAAAAAGTTTAACTAGAATAATAAATAAAAACTAGATATGATGATAAAAGAATAAAAGTAAGATTTTGAAAAAGAGTTCATTTCTCACATTAGAGGCTAAAAATAATGTGAAACTTTTTGTAGCTAGTAGGATTTGAAACTTGGTCATTAGTGATAAACTATAACAACTTACCAACTAAACTAACCATAAGATTTGTCACTAATAAATGAGAAAATTAACTAATCTTATCTGCGGGTGCATTTAGTAAGTAGTGTACATTTTTTTATATTTTTTTAAAACTAGAAATAGAGCTTGACCGGGTGCACGTGCACCCCCTTTTAATGCATTAAATCCGCCCCTGGTTATTATCTTCTTTAGCTCATAATGATCATATTTCTTAAGCTATGGGTGGTTTGTTCAAGTATCGCTAGAGGAAGTTGGTTTTGTGACCAGGCAGACAGGGCCAACCCAAACGGTTAAGCCTGTCAAGTCATTGTTTTGGACCCGAAATTTGCATCCAAATTTAGTGCTATTTTATTCTCCTAAATTAATTCCCTGATTTTGAACTCAAATATAGAACATAGTCTAGTGGTCATGGCGATTGGCATAAGTTTTTCTTCTCTTGCTACTTGCATAGGTTAGAATCCTGGTACTCTGTTGGTTTGGCCACCACACAAACATAAAAACGATGATTAAATATCATATAATTTATTATAATTAATCATATTAATACCACTTTCATATTCTAAATAATTAAGTATCTTTCACTATAAATTGATGATTAAGTGTCGTTTACTAAAAAAACGATGAAATGGTGATTAATTATCGTTCACTCTAAAACGTAGATTGACAAAAAAGAAGGCATGTGCGGGTACAAACGTTTACTCAAATAATTGAACAGCCCAACTTACTGAGACACAAAATAAAAAATAACAGTGTGGTGAAGTGAAGACAAGGAAAAAATTGAACAGTTTGAACTACCCAGACTAAAACGAGAATTCTCTAACAATGTAATGAACTTTGGACAGATAACTGCCCTGCTTGGATTGGTGTAATTTGTTTTCTCTCGCTGCGCACGTTCTATATCTCGGATTTGTCACCACTTGGGCGGGGAGAGCGAGCGGTGCCAATTTGACCACCTCACTCATTTGGTGTTGAGTGAATCCACAATTTAAAAAATTGATCTCGACAGTATAAGATGGAAAGGGAGCACGTAGGACGAGACCAGAACCGCTCACTACGGCAGCGAAGAAGTCCTTAGTTCTCTCCCACTTTTTTTTCAAGTAATCATTGGAAAAACAATAAAATCGAACGTCCAAAGAAAGGCCAAATTATCTTCAAAATATTCCTTTTCTTTCCTAGAATATATCAAACTGATCGGTAGTGTTGGTGTATTTGGCGTGGCCCAAAATTCTGTGGCAGCCTGTTACTATTGCAACTCAGCCCAATTGTCCCACTCCTTTTTTAGCCCATTTGTTTTCGGCATATATTTAATAAAAATATTGCTGAAGTAGTTCTTCTAATGTTGACCTAGTCTCTTCTTCAAGCAGCGACTCTTCTGGTCAGTTACGCCGCTAGGTAAGCCTCTTGATCCGAATCTCATCGTTGTTTGGTCTTAACTCAATCTCTTCTTCATTTCTATCTCCAGCAATTCTACTCCTATTTAAGCCCCCCCCCCACTTTCTTATTGAGATACAGCGAGGTCAATAACACATAGTACACGCAGACAAATTGGGATTTTCTCTTTCGGGTAAATAGAGAGAGTGAGAGAGTTTGGCAGTGAATTAGTGAGATTGTGGGTTGTGATTCTTTCCCCATTCTTAATTTCTAGGTTGTTTCTCCCTCAACATATTCGGGTGTTGTACTGTGTTAGTGTGTCTAGTGTTGGGGCAATTTGAAATGGCTTTGTAAAGGTTTCTGGAGTCGAATTTGCTGCTGGAATAGGGCTGGTTGTGGGCTTGTTTAAGGACTGCAGTGTGCTTCTCTGCCTTTGGTCACTTGCCTTGGATTGTGGCTAGATTTCGGATCAAACTGATACTTGGGCCTGAGCCGAAATACTTTAAATTCTACTCTTTATTTTCAGTTTCAGTTTATTCAGTTTTTCATTTTGATTTGTTACTAATCCTCGTTCTATTTTTCTTTTGCATTGTTCACGTGTCTTTGGCAACGAAGTGGTAAGTCCGCTCAACAGTGGTATCAGAGCCCGGTTGATTCGCAAACGGTAAATTAAAAAACCCAGTACAAGGTTTCTTGGGTAAGAAAAATAAAATCGCATTCCTTTTCTTGAGTTATTCGGTTGGGTTTCTGGTGCTTTGTCTCTTGTTTCATTTAAATATTTTGTCTATTTTTGGGAATTGAAATTCATTATTTTGTATGGCTGTTAATATAAATGCTTATATGATTGAGCCATTCAATGGCAAAGGTGATTTTTCAATTTGGCAACAAAAAATGAAAGACATTTTAATTAAAGAAAAAATTTTCAAAGCTGTAACTAAACAATATGTTGAATCGGAAAATCAAGAATTAAGGTTTGAAATAGATGAATGCGCTTATTCTTCGATTATTTTGAATTTATCTGCCGCTGTTCTTAGAAAAGGTGATAAACATGATAGTACTAAAGCTCTTTGGGATAAACTGAAAGAGGTATGTGTTGAAACATCGTTACCTAGTAAGATGTATTTGCTTAAAGAGTTTTTTCAGTTTAAATTAACAAAGGAATGGATGATAACATTGATCGGTTTACTAAACTTGTGCATGATATTAAGCAAATCGGTGATAAGAACATTGATAAATATACTCCTATTGTGCTCTTGAATGCTATACCTGATTCTTTTGCTGATGTTAGATCTACTATTAAGTATGGTAGGAATGATATTGTGCTTGATACTGTAATTAACGGGCGTAAAAGCAAAGAGTTGAAATTAAAAGTTAATAAGGGTAAATCAATTGTTGGTGAGGTTAATATGGTTAGATGACGATCTACTCAAAGGAATAATAATCAGAATAAGCAACATGATAAGACTGAATCTAGTAAGAATAATGAGAGGAAAAGTAGTAAGTCTAGATCTGGTAAAAGTAACAGAAAATGTTACAACTGTGGTGAGACGGGACATTTTCATAAAGAGTGTCCTAATCCTAAAAAGATGAATCAAGACTTGCAAATTGACTGTAATTTTGCTTCTGGTGAAAATGAGCCTTCTGTTTTTATGGTTACTGAAACTGTGGTGAATTATGTTCATTATGTGAAAAATGAATGGTTGTTAGATTCTGCATGCACGTTTCATATGACACCTAATAAAAACATGTTTCATACTTATAGTGATATGAAAAATGGCTATGTTTCTTTAGCTAATAATAAAAAGTGTCAAATTGCTGGTATTGGAGACGTTTGTATCAAGTTTGAGTCTGATTCTTGCTTAATGCTGAAAGATGTGCGACATGTGCCTGATTTAGCTAACAATCTCATATCTTGTGCATCTTTAGAAAATGATGGGTTAGAAGGGAAATGGGGTAGTGGGTGCATGAAAATCTTGAAGGGGTCTCTTGTGATTTTCAAAGCTGAAAAGATTTGAAACTTGTATGTTTGCACTGTTGAACCTATGACTGATTATGCTAATGTTGTTAAAGTTGATAAAACTGATTTGTGGTATAAAAGACTTGGACACATGAGTAATAAAGGTTTGGACATTTCTGAATAAAAATGGCATTTTTGGTAAAGATAAAATTACCTGTATGCCTTTTTGTGACTCATGTGTGATGGGTAAGCAACATAGAGTATCCTTTTCCAATCCCCCTAATCCTAATCATTGTTCAACTAAAGAAATACTTATGTATATACATGGTGATGTGTGGGGTCCTGCTAGTGAGACCACTCAAGGTGGTAATAGATATTTTTTATCTATAATTGATGACTTTTCCAGAAAAACATGGGTGTTTTTGTTGAAAATAAATCTGATGTTTTTTATAATTTCAAAAATTGGAAAGTCATGATTGAAAATCAAACAAGTAGAAAACTTAAAGTGCTTAGGACTGATAATGGACTTGAATTTTGCGATCATGAGTTTGATAACTTTTGTCTTGATAATGGAATTAAAAGGCATAAGATTGTGCCTTATACACCGCAACAAAATAATGTTGATGTACGTATGAATAAAACTCTTTAAGAAAGAGTTAGAACCATGCTTGCTACTTCTTGTTTGTCTAAACGTTTTTGGGGTGAGACAGTAATGACTGCCGCCTATCTTATAAATAGTCGCCCTCTGTTCCCTTAAATGGTAGGTGTCCTGAAGCTGTTTTTTTCTGAAAAACCTGTTGATTATGCTAATTTGAGGATTTTTTGTTGAGCTACGTAAGCTCATAGAAAAAATGATAAACTTGAACCTCGAACTGTGAGGTGCATTTTCTTGGGATACCTGGAGGGTGTCAAGAGGTATAGATTATGGGTAAGGGATGAACCGGATTTCAAAGTGATCATTAGTCGTGATGTTGTGTTTAATGAAACTGAATTTCCTTGCTTGAATAATGTGCCTCCCCCTCCCCCTGCTCTAAATACGGTGGAGCACTCTTATATGCCTATTCCTGCTATTGTGAATGAGCCTGTTGCACAAACTGAAAATGAGACTCCTCCTGTTGATAATCCTATTGTTGTGAATGAGCAAAATGTTGATGTTGAAAATGAAGGTATTGAAAATCATCATAATGAGTTGCCTGATTTGACTGAGTACCAACTCAGTCGTGATAAACCTAGACGCATACCTAGGCAACTCGCACATTTTCATGATTTTGAAATGACTTCATTTGTGCTTAATGTGTTTGAATCTATTGATAATACTGAGCCTAAAACCTATAATGAAGCTTTAAATTCTGCTAACAAGAATGAGTGGATTGATGCTATGAATAATGAGACGAATTCTTTTTATGTTAATGATATTTGGACTTTAGTGTCTAGACCGAAAAACTGTTCAATTGTTTCTTGTAATTGACTTTATAAAGTCAAGAATGAATCTGACTATGTTAGATTTAAAGCTAGACTTGTAACAAATGGTTAGATTACACTGAAATATTTGCTCATGTTATTAAATTCACAACTGTTAGGATTATGCTTGCTTTGGTAGCTCAATTTAATTAGGAAATGAAACAAATGGATGTTAAAACTACATTTTTGCATGGAGATCTTGATGAAAAGATATATATGAAGCAGCTTGAGGGTTATATTGATATAATACTTGTCCTTATTATTTGTGTTTTCTTAAAGAGTCTTTATATGTATTAAAACAGTCTCCTCGTATGTGGAACTTGAAATTTGATAAATGCATGCTAGATTTAAAGTTCCAGCGGAGTGCTTATGATCATTGTTTGTATTTCAAGAATGATACGAGTGTGCATGTTTTCTTGCTTATATATGTTGGTGACATGCTTCTTATTAGTCCTTGTTCTAAATTCGTAGAGAATGTTAAAAATTGCTTGAGTGCTAAATTTGACATGAAATACTTCGGTGATGCTAGTAAGATACTTGGCATGAATATAATCAGAGGCTGTGATTTATCTGTTATTTACTTGAATCAAATTTCATATGTTGAAAAGATTTTAAGTAAATTCTCTATGAAAGATGTTAAGTCTGGTAATACCCCTCTTGCTTCACATTTTGTGCTTAGTAAGGAGCAGTGTCTCCAAATGACTTGGAGCTAGACCAAATGAAAAATATATCTTACTCGAATGCTATTGGTTATGCTATGTACCTAATGGTTAGTATCTGTCCTGATATTGCTTATGATATTTCGTGTTTAAGTTGTTACATGTCTAATTCAGGTTTGCCCCATTGGCAAGCTCTCAAATGGTTGTTGAGGTACTTAAAGTATTCAGTAAGTTATGGTTTGAAGTTCACTAAGTGTGATGAAGGTATAAAATTGGTCGATTATGTTGACCTTATGTGGCTCTCGTATTAGTTGGAAATCTACCACTTCTAATTATGCTAATAATAGGGACAATAGAAAATCTACCACTTCTTATGTGTTTACCTTATGTGGCTCTCGTATTAGTTGGAAATCTCAGTTACAGCCAATTGTGGCGCTGTCTACGACATAATCTGAATATCTGGCTATAATCGAGGCTATAAAAGAGGTCATATGGCTTAAAGGTTTAATTTCTGAAATTGATTTTCTAAATGACAAAGTGATAGTATTTTTTGATAGTCAATCTGGCATTTAGTTGGGTAAGAATCCTGTTTTTTATGATAGAGATAAACATATAGATGATAGGTACTATTTCATTCGTGATGTGGTTGCTTAAAATGTTGTTTATATTGAAAAATTTGATACCAATTTTAATCCTGCTGATATGGGAACTAAGTGTTTACCTGTTTCAAAATTTTTGAATTGTTTTAAAACTTTGAATTTTGATACTTCGTGTTGATGCTTGTGTTATTTTTATCCCAAAAATCCTCTTCTTTACTTTGTGTGAGTTGGGGTGTCTAGTTTCGTTTCTTTCTACGTGATATGAATAAACTAGATTTTTTTGCTTTCCGTACTTTATTCTGACTATGTGTTGGATCAAGTGCTGAAGGCTAAGGCGATGATGACTATGCCCGTAAGTGTATCCTATGAGTGCATCGTGAATTGAACTGGTGTGTCATGAACTGACACTTGATCCAAGGTGGAGAATATTGATGTATTTGGCGTGGCCCAAAATTCTGTGGCAGCCTATTACTATTGCAACTCAGCCCAATTGGCCCACTTCCTTTTTTAGCCCATTAGCGTGTATTTAGTATAGATATTGCTGAAGTAGTTTTTCCAATGTTGACCTAGTCTCTTCTTCAAGCAGCGACTCTTCTGGTCAGTTACGCCGCTAGGTAAGCCTCTTGATCCGAATCTCATCGTTGTTTGGTCTTATCTCAATCTCTTCTTCATCTCTATCTCCAGCAATTCTACTCCTATTTAAGCCCCCCTAATCTTATTGAGATATAGCGAGGTCAAGAACATATAGTACTAACACAGACAAAATGAGGTTTTCTCTTTCGGGTAAATAGAGAGAGAGAGAGAGAGAGAGAGAGAGAGAGAGAGAGAGAGAGAGAGAGAGAGAGAGTTTGGCAGTGAATTAGTGTGATTGTGGGTTGTGATTCTTTCCCCATTCTTACTTTCTAGGTTGTTTCTCCCTCAACATAGGCTTTAATCAGTCGGGTGTTGTACTGTGTTAGTGTGTCTCGGCTGATTGTGTTGGGGCAGTTTGGGGTGGCTTTGTAAAGGTTTCTGGAGTCGAATTTGCTGCTGGAATAGGGCTGGTTGTGGGCTTGTTTAAGGACTGCAGTGTGCTTCTCTGCCTTTGGTCACTTGCCTTGAATTATGGCTGAATTTCGGATCAAACGGATACTTGGGCCTGAGCCGAAATACTTTAAATTCTACTCTTTATTTTCAATTTTTGTTTATTCAGATTTTCATTTTGATTTGTTACTAATCCTCGTTCTATTTTTCTTTTGCATTGTTCGCAAGTCTTTAACAACGGAGTGATAAGTCCGCTCAACAGGTAGTATAAACTTGAAAATTGAATTTGGAGGTTATTACATTGTTAATTAGAAAAAAAATTACTATCTCCGTTTTAAAGTGAATGATTAAAAAAGTTTTAAATTTTCTTTTAATCAATAACAAATTTGAAAAAAAATGATTATTTATTTCGAAACGCAGAAAGTAAAATTATGACTAGCTAGAAACATTATTTCATGTTAATTTCCTAAAGGTAAAATTCATGTCCAATTGCTTGATTAGATAAAGAGCAAATTTAAAATTCCTTTTGTCATTCATTTTATAATGGAGTTATGACTATCTAGAAACATTATTTCATGGTAATTTCCCAAAGGTAAAAATCATGTCCAGTTGTTTGAATAACATTATTTCATGGTAATTTCCCAAAGGTAAAAATCATGTCCAGTTTATTTCACGTAGAGCCGTCAATACGAAATAACGGGACGGAACGACATTATATTGTCCCGCGACTAATGAGGGACGTGATGGGACGGGACAAACTTTTGAGGGACTAAAATATTCCGTCCCGTCCCAAATCTATGGCGAGACACGAGACAATGCGAAACCCGTTGATTAGGCGGAATTAGGCATTGACTAGGCGGAATGCCATCAAGGCCACGGCCGAGCCAACACAAGGCCAGAAGATAAATTCTGGAAAAGATCATTCGCATGGCAATGACTACGTTCACTCTTGTGGACGATTTAATTTTTTCTTGTTGAACACTTCAAAGTGTTTGTTACAAATAGGATTATTGAAGTTAGAACTTAAATGTCTAAATCCATTAAATCTAAAGTTCTGGAAAAAAAAAAAAAGTGCCTAGCATAAACTCCTGCAGACATAACTGACTATATATTTTATTGTGTAAAATGTTTGATTTTGTGCTTGAATCAGTCTTGAAGTGTTCTGTTCTTCCAAACTTTTTTTTTTTTTCTTAATGCAATTTCAATTTGTTTATTAAACAACTATAATAATAATATAAAAAGAAGACGCATCATGACTAGAGCCGTCAATACGGGATGGGATGGGACGGCACTATATTGTCCCGCGACTAATACGTGGGCTTAAAATTTTCCGTCTCATTCGTATGGCGGGACGGGACCGTTCCAAATTGACGGCTCTAATTTCAAGTGAGTGAAAGTGAAGCTATCCAAAATGACAAATCTTATATTTAATGTGATCTGCTTCTTATACTAACAACAACAATCGACTTACTATTTTTTCACTTATTTTCTCTTTTATTTTACTTTTCGCACTCGCAATTTGCACTCATTTTTTCTTTTTTAATTATACTATTATTTCTTAGATATTTTTCTTAAATTTTAGTACACACTAACTCACGTGAAACAAGAAAAGGTATACTTCCTCCTCCTCTGTCCCGCTGCAACTCGTACAATTACTGTTTGCACGCAAATTAAGGAGAAAGTTAGTGCAGTAAGTGTTGTGAGTATGAAAAGTGAGGTTGGAGAGAGAAAGTGGAGTAGGAAATAGTGAATTGATTGGTGTTGTGAGTATAAAAGTAAAGTATGAGAGAAAATTGGTGGGTGAAATAGTAAAGATCATTTTAGAAAGTGTGTAATTTGTAATGGAACGCTTAATGAAAAAAGTGTGCAGCATGTAGCGGGACGGAGGGAGTGGTATACTCCCTCCGTCCCGGAACAATCTTCACACTTTCCCTTTTGGGCGTCCCAAAACTTACTTCACACATTTAAAACTTACCTAAAATAATGGAAAGGAATCTTTATTATTCCCTCCACTCATTCTCTCTCCTACATTATTTTAATACTCACAACACCATTATAATTTACTATTCTCTCCACTCATTCTCTCTCCTATTTTATTTTCACACTCACAACACTTTCAATATAATACTCCCTCCTTAAAACCAGTGCAAACAGTGTTTGTGAAGTAAGTTTCGGGACGGAGGGAGTATTAGTATAACAATTAGAGTAAATATAATGCCACAGCAAAGGACAAAGACTGAGTCGGAAGAAACCTGACACATTTATTTATCCCCTTTCTTAAAAGATTTAATTTCTTTTATATTTGGATTTTGGGAATAACCCCTCACACACTGTCATAAAATCTATGTGAAATTTTGTACATTGCTTCGGTGTTTGGCTATGGCATTAACTTTTCTCCCTCAAGAAAGAGAGCATGTCTGGTCTGAACAGAGTTTCTATTTTTGTTGACTTAGCCTGACTTTTAGGACTGTGTTTACTTAGCTTGACTTCTAGGACTGTTTAAACACCAAAAATATGAACATAATTTCATTTGCTTTGACCAATGCATTGTAGCATTGCTTATTCACAAGCAAATTTGAATTTTTTTTTCGAAATAAATATAGTAGTTAATTTGCTAATATTTTTAAAAAATACTATGTTTTATTAGTTTGTACGATGCTAAATTACAATACGTTATTAATTTTATATGAAAATGCGACATATATCTAGGCTAGAACTAAAATGAAGTACTCCTTCTGTCCCGCTACAAATCGCACATTTTCTATTTTGGGCGTCTCATTACAAACTGCACACTTCCTAAAATAGCAAAGAATCTTTACTATTTCCTACACTCATTCTCTCTCCTACATTATTTTAATACTCACAACACCATTATAATTTACTATTCTCTCCACTCATTCTCTCTCCTATTTTATTTTTACACTCACAACATTTATATCATTATTTTTTTCCTTAATTCCCACACAAACAGTAACAGTGCGATTACTAGCGGGACGGAAGGAGTATAGATCAAGATAAAGATAAAATCACACAAGTGAAAGACTAAAATTTATTGATTAAAATTGAAATACGTATAAAAGAACAATAATAGTGTTATTCCATTTTAATAGTGATGCAATAGAGTTTTGCGTGAAAAGGACAATCAACCGTTGGGTCTGCTTTTCTTTGTTCCTTTACCAATAGTAGGCTACGCACGTGCACAGGTACAAGCACTTGTTCACAGAAAAAGTTATCTCAGAGAGGTAAAAAGATTGCACTAAAATACAAGAAATATGTAAGTTCAGGGGGTGAGAGTGCATGAATACAAAAGCTGTCACTCTAATTGGACAATGAAATGTTAGATAGACAAGTTAAATAAAAAGCTCAAAACACAATGTAAAACATTTGAAAAAAAATGTAAAAAAAGAAAAAGATTTTTTTATATTGTTTATTGATGTTTACATGAAGTATTAAATATTTTATATTGCATTTTAGTACAAAAATGTGTTTTTAATTTTTTTTCAAAATATTGTGTTGTGAATTTTTACATTTCCTTGTCTGTTTTTATCATTACAACGCTGAAACAAACTCACTGTTGTAGTATTTCGACATCATACTTTACCTCCCTCCATCATCAATGAATTTGAAATTGATCAAGCATTACCAAAGTGGCCTTGGCCCAATGGTATGTTGGTGGCTTCCCGAAGGGGAGGTCATCGGTTCGATTCCCCTTAAGGGGAGTTTCTGTGATTTAATTCCTACCTTGGTTCAGGGTCATTTGGAGCCTCCCGGGGCACATCCGTGCAGTTAAGGAAGCAGTATTGCTGGGCTTGTATCTTCAGTGTGGGGAGTTCGAATCTTGGCAGGAGCAGCTGGAGCAGCCAATTGGTGTTGTAAGAGTGAAGTAATTGCCTCGGCAGGAAGCATTTGGAGCGACGATTGGTGATGTAAGAGTGATGTAAATGCCTTGGAGGAGGGCTCCCTTGGAGCTCTGGAGTATAAGGGGTACCGCCACCCCGTGCATAAGGCACATCCCGCGATTTACCTCCACCAAGATATCGCTGGGCCTGGTGGTTCGGGATTAGTCATCCCAGCTGTTCTTAACCCTGTATCAAAAAAAAAAGAAATTGATCAAGCATTGTTGCATGCGTGAAATAATTTTAATATTTATCTATTTCACTACAATATGTGAAATATTCTTCTGTTATAAGTTTAGGAGATTGAAAAAGTTTTCGTAAGCGTTTTTAGTTGAAAAATGGGAATGAAATATCCCACTGAATTTAATTCCTTATACCAAACTACTTCTAAAAAAAAGATTCACTAATGTATGGAATAAATCAATAAACGACGTCATCTTTTATAAAAGATAGAAAGAAAAAAGTATAATAAGAAAATGTTTTTCAAAAATAACTTACCTAATTTTTTATTTTTGCGAACTAAAAATGGGTCATAGTTTCATTTTCTCAAAAAGAACCTACCTAAGTTTTCATTTTTGCAAACTAAAAAGAGGAGTTTATCATTATAGAAAATGGTTTGTTTTAGTCTTATATACAAAATATTATTTGATTTATTCGTTAATTCGGTTCTGCCGCCATATT
The DNA here is from genome assembly GCA_022495995.1 of Adenophora triphylla var. japonica. Classification (NCBI taxonomy): domain Eukaryota; kingdom Viridiplantae; phylum Streptophyta; class Magnoliopsida; order Asterales; family Campanulaceae; genus Adenophora; species Adenophora triphylla. Next base: position 128,851 of record JAFEMH010003555.1, on the reverse strand, counting down.
AATAGTCATTTTTCACAAATTTCTAGAGTTATGACATAAAACAATTTTAGATGGTTTTTTTTTTTTTGTTTATGATAGTGCAACTTATACATTCTAAATATTTTAGATAACAACAAATAAAAATGTTTACTCCCTCCGTCTCATGATAATCTGTAAAAAGACATTTTTTGGGCGTCCTACAATAATTTGCACTTTCCCAAAATGAAATTGGGACCCACTTCTCTCTACTCACAACCATTACTCACTTATTTCACTTTCTCTTTCCTATCAAACCATCTACATTTACAACATATCACATCACTTTTTTCACCTTTTACCTCAATTCTCGTATCAAACAAAAAAGTGCACATTTCTTCGAGACGGAGGAAGTATATTTTTATAGTGGGATTTTCGCAAGTAGTATTGGAGCGGTTTTAAATCCATTCACGTTCAGGCTAATTAACTTTGGTGCACATCTTTTTAAAATTAGTCAAATATGGGGTTTATTTATATTTTTATTTTATTTTTTTATTTTCAATTATAATTTCATAAATTTGAATAACTCAAATTTTAAAGATGAGCAATGAATATAATCCTCAATAAATCTCCAAAATTAAAATTACAAAAAAAAAAAAAAATTACTATCCTTTTGTTTTTTTCTTCACCCTCATTACTTTCTCTCTCTGACAATGATACCCCTCCTCTCCTCTCTCTCTCTCTCTCTCTCTCTCTCTCTCATTGCACAGTTAGATAACTTCTTTCGCATTTACCTTACTGTTCATTGCTTACACAGTACGAATTTCCATCAATACCCCCTCCAACTTTTTGTATTTTTCTTTACAGTGTCTCAGTTCTTCATCTCTCTCTCTGAATTATTATTACTTAGTACACTTTAAACTGTTCATGTCAGCACAGTTAAAGACATTAAAAGAGAAGGGATGGGGAAATACATGTGCATTCTCCTTTTTTTATTCCATTCATTATTAAATTATTAAATGAATATCTAATATTTAAAAGTAATTTTTTTTATAAACAAAATAGATACTCCCTCCGCCCCAATAAATGCTTCACCCTTTTGGGTGAGCACGCAAATTATGAAGGATATTTGAAAATAGGGCAATAAAAATTAAGGATATTTGAAAATAAACATTAAATAAAATTAAGGATATTTGAAAATAGGGCAATAAAAACAACTCATCAAAAGGCCAACTTTTTTTTTTTTTTTGAAAGAAATCAAAAGGCCAACTTAGATCTACACGTGATGTTAACATCAAGTAAATCATGGTCAAATTTTGGGGGAAAGCAACCAATATCTTTACTTACTACTTGTGGAAAAAACTTAATTGTGTTTGAATGAGGTCATCTTTCTATTTAAGCACTTCTGATTCATCTTTTTTTCCTGCAATCAATTACTGACACGTGTCAGCCCCTAACACGGTCATATTATTTTGCCCATTTATGGTAATGTTAACTTGTACATCCCCTGTCCCTTGTTTTGGATACTTTCCCTCACAAAGTCAGTAATCAAGCACACACAGTTGTAGGTGTGGCATGGCTATGGTACAATTTGTTTTACTACTACTGTTTTACCTATAAACATTGACTGTTCAGCTAATTTTCATAGCTACTTTGGACTTCATTACTATAGCTCTCTCTCTCTCTCTCTCTCTCTCTCTCTCTCTCTCTCTCTCTCTCTCTCTCTCTCTCTCTTTGTTCAACTAGATTGTCAATTCATCTTTTCAGATTACTGTTGTATTTAATGGTCTTTTCTTTTTCTTGATATGGACACTGTTACCAGTTCATGTTAATTTCCCAATTCCCATATCTGCTCAATTTAATTCATTTGCATATCAAGATCATGTTTTAAATTAATCGTTTCTTGCTCTAACCTTTCTTATGTAAAAGGGGTATCATATTACACTTGAATTAAAGTTTTTTTTGACTGTCATGCACCGTATTTCAGTGTACTCCCTCCGCCCCACGATAATCTGTTAACAGATATATTTTGGGTGTTTCACAATAATCTGCACTTTCTCAAAATGAAAATGTAATCCACTTATCTCTACTCACAACCATTACCCACTTACTCCACTTTCTCTCTCATACCCAACCATCTATACTCACAACTCATCATCTTTTTTATCTTTTACATTAATTCTCGTGTCAAGTAAAAAAGTGCCTATTTCTATGGGACGGAGGAAGTACTCCCTCCGTCCCGGAACAATCTTCACACTTTCCCTTTTGGGCGTCCCAAAACTTACTTCACACATTTAAAACCTACCTAAAATGGAAAGGAATCTTTACTATTCCCTCCACTCATTCTCTCTCCTACATTATTTTAATACTCACAACACCATTATAATTTACTATTCTCTCCACTCATTCTCTCTCCTATTTTATTTTCACACTCACAACACTTACAATATAATACTCCCTCCTTAAAACCAATGCAAACAGTGTTTGTGAATTATGTTCCGGGACGGAGGGAGTATGTAGCATCAAATTCATGCATAGCAAGAGCTCTGCAATACCAAATTTTTATTTACAATGTGTACATAACAATACATTTCTATGACTATGGCATAATAATGTGTGGCAAACTTTTTAAGTATAAATCCAGTTTTATTTTATTTGCTTGTACATTTATATAAAACTAGTTAGTAATACATCGATATTTGACGGGACATAATAATAGTAATTTATTAAGAAATAAAAAGTTAATTATTAAATTGTGATTTTATGCCCACCCCTATTATTATTTAGGGGAATATGATTATTTAGATACTCATTCACTGTCTTGGTATCGATCATCTATCAGTTGCATATTCAACTTGTGTAGTGTTAGAAGCGCTTATCAAACTTCAAACGGTTATAATATCCAAAAGCGGAGAATAGGAAATATAAGTTTTTTACTTATGAACCATGAAGAGCGTTTCAACAGAGAGTACATTCTTAACCTTACCCCCCCTCTCCTAGTTTTGGACAGCAATGCAGGGTAAAATATTAATATGAAGTTACAGGGTTCGGGTCAAAAGTTGACACAAATTACCTTCTGTTTTGGGATGAATTTTGCATTTCAAAAACTGTATGCATATTCTTCATCATCAAGAAATTCAGCATTCCTTGTAGCTCCACCGCAACCCCTGCTGATAGCCATTGTCACATGTCAAATTTACAAGAAAACGATATATTTTTATAGTGTGAATTTGTCGTATTTTCATAGATATTAAAGTTCATAATCATCTGTTAGACACTATTGAGATGGCCACCAAATTTATTCAGGAATAAAAGAATCACCACATACAATAGGTTCAACAAAACTCGCTCTAAATAAGACATGCGTGTGATTAATTAATAAAATATAATTTTATAGGTTTAGTATGTCATGCATCAATACATTTATATATTACTAATACAATGTGTCAAGATAAGTGATCAATTCAGCATCAATCCAACAAATGAACATGCGAAAACCAATATTTCAACTCTATGAATTCAACTTAAAAAAATTAAATTTATAAGTTGTCATCAAATAAGGATTATCATATGATTAAAAGCAACCATATGGATATCAGTAGTTTAAGTTAGAAAGAATTAAGAGCTCAGATTAGTTTTAAATGCATAAATTGTACACCATCAACACCAAATTTGATACATACATCAAACATTAACTTGGTGCACATACCAACAAACTTATTAGATTTCAATTACTCTCTTGAACCTATTCGACCTTGGCGATCAACTGAAATTGACCAGAACCATTACAACCCTGGATAACCGCACTGGACGAAAATAGGGTTCGATCTAATTGAACAGAAATGTAAAATGAGGACGGAATTGTGGGTGGGATGAATTTTGGGATTGTTAGAGTTTTGGAGGATTAGGTTTCTTTTGGGCATATGGTGTTTTGGAGCTGCTCATGCTTTTATTTTTTTCCCTCTTTTTTTTTTCTTTCTATTTTAATCACTTTACTTGTAAGACTCGTTAAATAGTTAGTTGTTGTTATTCAAGTGACTAACACCGATTAAACATTTAAAGAATCGGAAATTAAAGTTCACCCTTGATCATTTTTGAATTTTATACTTTGACCCCCCTGAAAAAATTTACTTGACCCCCTCAAGTTTTACTTCAATTCAACCCCCTCAAGTTTTACTTCAATTCAACATATATAAACAAAAAAAATTTAACATTTTCTCTCTCCTTGCGCATTCTTTCTCTTTGCTTTCTCTCTCTTCACGCCGTGAGTTCAAATGGTGATTTGCTGAGGAGGAGGAGGCGCCGCTCACCACCACGCTCCAAGCCAACACTCAATCACCGCACCGATTCAAATCAGGTAACTCTCTCTCCCTGCATCGCCTTTCCCTTCGATTCTAATCTCAAATTTCTAAAATTCTGAACCCTAACAACTTTTGATCTTCAAAATTAGAAACCATCTTTCAATTTTTATGGATTTCGATTTGTACTGCTGTTGGAACAACTTCATTAGCTATGCCCTTTTGCCTAACGTTTAAGTCTATTATATAACTGCTTTAAAATTGCTTCTTCCATTTTTCTTTCAAATGTTCTTTATCTATAATATTTTAGAAATATTGTTTGATGTCCTACTTTTTTATTTCTTAATTAGCCTTTATTTCATATCCAAATCATTTCCATTCCTTAGTAATATAGATGATATGACTCGAGAAGCTGGTAGTGTCGATGTCGAAGAAGATGCTTTGATTCGTAGGTTTGATATTGCTCTTTCTCGTCCCTTTTACTTTTGTTGACGTATCTCTAATTTCCAATCCATTCTGTACTTATGGAAGAATTACAAACGGAACTAAGGCAACTCTGCGAAATTGATGGAATGACTATTCAGCACTTGCATGAAATGATTGAGGTAGTTTTCCTTTGTTAGACTCAGTTTTATTGTTAAAACACCAGCATTGTTCATTAATGATTTTGTTCATTGTGTAGGAGATTGTAAGTTGGATCAACAGAAGGAAACATACCTTGAGAAAGCATGACTTTCAGCATTATGTATCAAGGTGGGTATCGTTGGGCTAATCACTTGACTTTCAGTATTATGTATCAAGGTGGGTTCGTCTACATTGCCATTACTGACCATCTCATTACTCGAAACTTGGGAAGAGGGGGGGGGCAAATGTTGTAGCTGTTTGATTTTTGGTTCTATCAATTTGGGATTGTGATTTTTTATTTTTTGTTCAGAGGCAATCTGAGCCATATATCCATTGATGATGAATCAAACAAAGGTGAATCAAACTATGCTTAGTGAAATATGTATTCAGACACATGATGTTAATGGTAATTCTATCAATGGAATAGACTGATTCCATCTGCTAGTGGACGTTGCTGAACAATCTGAAGTTCTTCCATTTTCTACGGATGCCAAAGCATTTCTTGCAGAGAGTATGTCCTCTCTCACATCAAAGTGTATTTTATTTTTCTTTCACTCTCTCATATTTTTTCCTATGATCGTAAATAAAGATGGATGCTAAAGGTTTACTGGTTGGTGAGAACTTAGGAAGGTTGAAAGAAATCAAAAGTCCTAATTTGATTTTATTAGAAACATTATGGGTGGATGCCCATTCTAAATACTTTATGCCTATAAAATAGAAGGTTTAGATATATAGGATCTTTATTAAAGGTTGGACCGAATGTTTCCTAATTACGGGTTAAGAAATTAGCAGGAAGTACAACAACTGGATGGAATAACTCATAGAATGTGATCATGTGTATGATCTAACTTACTAAGGAAAATCAGAATGCAGGAAAACAATTAGAGAGTTATATAATAATCTCTCATTCAAAAATAGTATAAATAAATAAAATCAAGTCAATGCTTGGAAACTCATTGGTTCAAAACTAATTAGAAATCACAAAGTACTAATATTAGTTCAAAACTTATCAGAAATCACAAAGTATGAAATAAAATATTGGTTCAATCCCTCATGCTAAGAAAAATAAAACACAAACTCTTCATGCTTGCCTAATGAATCTATTTTTCCTGCTTGATTTGTTTGATTGCTTTAGTAACCGATAGTTGGGCATCCTCACTATTCGAAACATCGTCTAACAAACGTTCTGGAGTTATGTCCCCATATGTTGATGTTGAACAACTATCCCCCATAAATTCCACAGGATGACCCTACATTGAATAAAATAAGCATAATAAATAACATGTACACTTAATTTGTCATGAAAAGCAAATAACAAAAGAAAGTGAAGTAGAAGAAAAGGTAAAGTTGAACATGGATTACCCTATCATTATCATTCAGGTTGGACACATTTTCAACTTCTACATTTGGTCTAGAAGCCACCTCCTGCAGCTTAAAACAATAAAAAAAATATTATTTATGACATAATATTGATAGACATTGTAATATAGTTTGCACTTATATAAGAATTTGCCAATGATAAAAATTGAGTAATGGTGTCCGCATCCTCTGTTATTTTTTTCATCGTGAAAGATCGTTTCTTATCGAAAGAATCCATGGTTCATTGGCCGACCTCAACCTTGAACAAACATGTTGGATAAAATCTTGTAAATATAGAAAGGAAAACAAATTACAACATTGAAATTACAATATACAACAATTCTGAAAAAACATAAAAAGAAAGATACAACCGTATTTGATCTCTTCATTGGGTTTGTCCATCTTTGATCTCTTATATCCGAGTCGTGTGAGAACACACTCTCCTTAAGACTAATTCGTCCTCCTCTCTACGAGTGCTTGAGGTTTCAACGGGCGTTAGTCTCCCAGGATGAAACGGATTAACCGGAACCACTCCGCACTTGAGCTTTTCGGCGAAATGAACTAATATGCTTGGACAATATCACCATTCCAATTATTCAAGGAGGGCAAAGGAAGAAGATGAACAAATTGCAAGAGGGTAGAAGAAGATTGATGGGAAAAAGCTTCTTTTTGTGTGTTTTTCTCTTCTCTTTTTCTCTATTTTTTCTCTCTTCTTTTCAAAGAGTTGTGGGTATTTCTTTTATAGCTCAAAACTCCCCAAGGATTAACTCTTCCAATTAATCCACATATTGATGATCATCTTAATTCAACAATTAACCTTGCCATCAATTTCTTTTTGGAGTTTCATTTGCCAATCATAAATGGACATTAACCTTGAAAGTTATTCTTGGAATTAATCTTGAATTAAAAGAATTATAATTCAATAAAAAATGGCCAAAAATTATCAACTAGTTTTTTCATTCTTTTCACATGTGAGATAAACTCACATTTCCAACTTCCATCCATTTATTTAAGCTGTAATATTTTTATCATCCAATCTTCAAATTGAACAAATAAAATATCATTTTCATGTTCTCACGGTGTAGAATATGAACCCACAATAATCTTTGTCCAACGACAAACGATTCTTTCAAGGAAATGTACACAATTTCCTTCACACACAACATACTTTTCCAACAATCCCCCACATGAAGGAAATTGAGGACGAGATTGGTGATAGAGTCCGACAGACAAAAACTTGCATACGAAGATGTGGGGATATTGCCCATTGAACCTCCGCTCGAACTAGCATATTTACTCTACTTGCAAGTCGATAGACGCGATGTCCTTGAATCGATATGCTTTTTGTGTAGCCGATCATATACTAGACACAAGTAATGTCCTAACATACTTCATTTCTCATAGCTATGTTCGTTCATGGCCCTGAACATAATGCCTGGTTCTGTGAGAGGGTCTAAGAATTGAGCCTCACACAATTCTCCTCGAAGCGGCCCCACTTCCTCTCACATAGGTGATTTCTTAAAAGTAACCCGTATTACCCCGCTCGAATTTTCGACGCGTAAGAATCATTAAAAGCCATAGGTTTATCCTTGTCCTTTCGGGATGTCACTAATAGGAATGGACTTGGGGTTGATTCCCCCACAGTGACGCTACAAGTCTTTTAACAGTTAGGTAGTCCCATTGAATCTAGTTCTTGGGATCTCCAGTCATCTAGATTGGGTTTTCCGCTGTGTTTAACTTTTAAGAGGCTTACGTCTCATTCCCCTCATCGAACTTTCAACTAACTCTCTATTTAACCCTTTGGTTAACGGATCCGTTTATCATTTGACTTCACATTGTCAAATTAGTTGAGAGTAGTTATTTAATGGTATTATGTCTTAGACATAAATGTCTAGACTACCATTACACACATTGCTATATGTCATGTCAATCATAAATTGACTTTAGAAATATACCATCTTGCTAACACAAGATTTATCCATTTGATAATTGTTAACTCAAATTCAGTTAAATCCCAGCTATTCCATATTGATCCTTTCAAATAATTCAAGAATATCCACCTAATGACTTGTTTAACCACGAGTCCATTAGTTTTCCTTGAATTTGATTCAACAGATCAAATTGACTAGAATTTTCCTTAGTTAACATATCGTTTTTGGATTTAATAAGCTTTTCTTCTAGGTTCCATTTCTTGAACCGTAACACTTTGATCTATTTCATTCAAAGTATCATATATTCACTTTCAAGAATTTGACATCAATACTTGATTTCCATTGATTTTATTTTCTTTTGATTTTTATATATATTCAACTTATTGAATCATATAACAAACCAATATCCACAATTGTTATGAACATAACTCTTGAAACATAATCCACCATTTAGTAACCAAATTCAATTTTTTTGGTAATTGGACTTGCTACTTTGCGAAACACCCCACATTAACAAGTGTACGTAGGCCTACGTTTCCTTATTACATATGGACATCTCATTGTTTTCTTGGGGAAACCTTTCGAAAAGGTAATTATTTTTCAAAGTATACTCACCCCCACATTTTCAGGGTAGTCCTAAAATTAGCAATAATGCCAATTTTCATTATTAACACCATTTGATCATGGTGTACATTGTGGACACTTTATTTCATTGCTCATATACAACAAACTCCACGGATTGTTCTATGTAAATTTTCTCTTCTAAATCGACATTTAGAAAGGTTATTTACATCCATTTGATGTATTTCAAATTTTTGCTATTCGGCAATTGCAAATACAAATCTTTATTCTCGGGATGAGAGAATAAGTATAAATGTAATCAAGGTCTTCATTTTTCTTGTAATCCTCAATTACAAGTCTAACCTTATACTCATTGATTGTTCCATCGGTCTTTATTTTCTTTTTTGAAAATTCACTTACATGCTAGCGATTTACTACTCGGAGGTAAATCCACTAGTTTTCAAGTGTCATTTTCCAAGATGGAATCAATCTCACTTTTAATGACCTATTTCCACAAAGATCCTTCCAAAGAGCTCAATGTCTTTATAACTTTGTGATTCACTTTCTAGCATTGAGGTTAGAAAATCCGGACCATAGAATTTTCTTATCCTACCTCATTTGCTATGTCGAGGTCCTACCTCTTCTTCATCATTTCCTCATGATAAGCTTCTTCTTCTTCTATTGAATCATGAATCCATTTACACGAGTTTTCCCCATCTCTTAATTTATACGGAAACATATTCTTAAAGAAAGAAGCGCTTCATGATTCCATTATTGAATCTTGAATTCATAAACAAGAATTCTATAATCACAACTATTGTAAGCATACCCAACCATATGCAATCCATAGTATTTAGTGTAACATATACACAAACTACATTTAGTTGTGTTTTATCCCTACCTCTTTATTAATTAAGTTGATTTTCAACTTTTTCTTTAAAGAGATAAGATTCAACATTTTTCTTTTTAGCAAGCAATGTTAAAGTAAAACTTACATCTTACCATCATCTATGTGAATAATATTCACATCTCAAGCATCAATATGTCTTGATTATAACTTCAAGCACATATTTGATAAGTCTTGTTTTGTATCTATTTTGACCATATAACGAGACTCAATCTCAATATTGATCACTTGAACACCCTTCCATTTCATTCATTCAAACATCATGAATAACATTCTTGATGACATTACAGTTGTCTCTCAAGACATAAGGTATATGTTCAACTTTTTCAAACCAGTTTGGTTTTTCATACAAGTTTGACTTTTCAAACAAGTTTGACTTTTGACCAAGTTTTACAAACTTTGTCTTTGCCTTAAGCATTTCAATATGCTCCACCACATTTGCTTTTATCACAAGAAGTGTTATACAACTTCTCATCCGAAGCTCTATTCTCTTTTCCAACACAAATATGAATAGCAAGCATCTCAACATTCATCTCAATTCATTTATGTTTGAGTTGCTTCTTGAAATCTTTTTAAGTGAAAAGTAAATTTTCAATTATTTTCATCACTTGAAAATTTCACTTATCATCATCCATTCGGCATGGATTTCATGAAAGACTATTTCAATTCTTTCATTTAACTTTCTAGGTTTATGGAGTCTATTAATTTTAAAATCAAGAAACGGCCGCATGAATTTCATTGCACCATACAAAGACTCCAACAATTCTTTTGTCTTTTTACTTGGTACTATATACTATATACATCATATAACGAATTCGACCATCCGTTAAGTATATAATTTTGACAAAAGAAATTCACCTGCTTAACCACACTCACGGTTTAAACATCCGTCTCATTTTCACCAACTTTGTAGGATCTTCCTTAAGAAACCTTACTAAGTTCAAGGTGGTTAAGTAGAACATCTTTTGTTGCCATCACTTAAAGTCGAGGCTAACAAAATTTTCTAACTTTTCACGATGGTGATCAACATACTTAGAACACCCACATTTCGTTGGAAATTATCTCCACACAAGTGTAAGTACCCAAATCTGGCTCATGCCTTCCGGTTAATTTTCCCGGCAATTCCGGTAATTTTTCCGGTAATTCCCCGGATTTTCCTAAAGTTCCGGAGCAATTCCGGAACTGTTCCAAGCCTTTTAAGGGCTGAAGGAAATGCTTGGTGATTAAGAAACACGTTTTTCTTAATCCCAAAACCCTTCTAGAAGACTGCCACCTTGCATGTTTCTAGAAGAATCCAGAAGTGGCTACTTATGTCGCGCGACATAACCAGCCAGGAAAAGTTCTAGAACCATGCCACCTTGCATGTTTCTAGAAGGAATACAGTCATGGCTTGTTATGTCGTGCGACATAACAAGCCCATGCAGGCAGCCTATAAATAGAGGCCTTCACCTCTCATTTTAACACACCTCCTCCACCCCTCAGTCCCCCTCTATAGGGAATACGCTCCAGAAGCCTCCTCTCTCCTCACATACCCCCCAAAATCACCTCAATCCTCCCAAATCCATCCCACACACACTTCCCACACACACACTTCTCACATACATCAAGAAATCAAGGAGTTCTCAAGGATCCAAGGCCTGAACTCAGTCTCCGGAGGAGGACGCTAAAAGGCTCCTATATCTAACTTGATATAGGAGTTGTGGATCTTCAAGGGTAACGAGTTTCTACCCCTTTTCCACTCTCTATTTTCCTTTGAATATGAAATTTATGTGTTACATGCATTGATAATGTAGTATTCTGATTAAAGTTGCATGCTTTAGCTTCATATTACCCAGATCCCCATTTCATTTCATTACATTTCATATAAAATCTCCGTTTTGACTTGGTTTTGCATGAACACTCAAGATGAGTGTGGATCCCTCATATCCACACCCTCTTGAAGTGTTCATTATTGTTAAACATGCTCCCTGAGATTTGTTTGTGAAGTAACTTGACTATTTTGGTGCCTTGTTACCTCTGCAAATCTCAGTTGTAAAGCCTCTGCAAAATGGCTAGTTATGTCACGCGACATAGGCAGCCTATGTCACGCGACATAAGTAGCCAGTTTGCAGAAGTTTCACAGTTTCAAGCTGTAATCTGATGTTAATCTCCATAATGATACAATCTGATGTCTATCTGCAATTTAGATAACATCTATGTACATAATGTGTCATCTTTTTTTATTAAAATACCATTTTCATACATAAAGATGCATCCTTTGCACTTAAATCTCATTTTCATGCATAAAAATCATCCTTTTTGCATTTAAAATCCCTTTTTACATTAAAGATGCACCCTTTGCACCCAAAGACTCATTTTCATACTCAAAATGCATACTTTGCATAAAAAATCATTCTTTGCCATTTTCATGTATCATTTTGTGCATTAAATGCTATTTTCCAACATAAAAATGCATTCTTTGCATAAAAATCTTTTCTTTGCACAAAAAGCATCCCTTGCAACCAAAAGACATGCTTTACATCCTAAAATGCCATCTTTTCACTAAAGTATCATTTTTACATGCATTTCCCCCATGTCCCCATTAGCAACCTTGGAACGGACCGGTGTAAAAGTTCTCATCTTTGCATCGTTCCTTCCATTAAAGGTTCACGACTTCTTTAGAAAGGGACAACTTTGAACCCTATATCTCCGATTATCGCTTAAGAATGAGTATGAAGCCTCTATACGAGCTCGACCGTCTTAAAGCGTAGGATTGATGGGCTAAGGACATTCCTTCCTAAAGAACCTCATCTTTGACCAAAAGAGAGTCATTCTCTCGATCACGCAAGTCCCGAGGGTTCCGAGGTTTAAAATGCGATGATCACAAGTCATAAGATGAGGACGGGATCATAATCCCGAATACATAAAATTCCAAGAAATCCCGAGCGACAACCAACAAATGGTTTGTACGTCCGGAAGATAACTTGGGACATTCCCCCTTTTACTCTTAAACACATGCACACAAAGAAAGCACGCAAGCAAACACGATTAATGAAATCTTGGGAGACTTGCTCCGGCAAGGCACTTTGGGTGAACGCCAAACGTTCTTCCCAAGGGGTAACTTAACCTCCGAACCCAAGTAAAAACCTTTTTTTCAAAGTTTTGAGGTAATCAAAATGGCGTGGCGACTCCGTTTTTCAAATAACTCGGATGTCTTCAAACTCGCGTGAATTCCAATAAACAAAAATTTTGGGCACACATTCACAGTTTGGCGACTCTGCTGGGGATATCCCAAAGGAGAAAAGCTTTATTTTCAAAACAAAAGTCGATACTTGGTATATAGGTGGACCCCACTTACCCTTCCTGTATCGCTCCCTAACCCGGGGCTTGGGATAACAAGGTGGTTTAACAATCCCACGTACCAGTATCCCTTTTTCGAAAAAAATAATTTTGAAAAAATAGAAGAAAGCTTTTCCCTTTGAGCGGGTTAGACTCCCATCGCCGATTTCATTAATCGTGCTTGCTTTCTTTACCATGCATTGCATCATTTGCATCTTGGAATCTGTGCATACTTCGAACGGGAAACAACCCGAAAAATAGCAAAAGGAGTGGAACCTGGAAAATTGATCCATGCAGTCGTACGGCTAATCCTCATAGGATTCTGACCATACGACCTCAGTGGCAATTCCACCAGGAAAAATCATGGTTAATGGGCAAGTCCTAGCGGCTTGGGGCTACTCACTCCATGACTCGACCTGGGGCTTCCAGAAAATTTACGTGCTTATGTGTTGCATTTTCCCCGTCCCGAAAAATCATTCCTTTAAAACACATTTATGAAAATCTCTGTTTTAACTCAAAAGGAACATTTTTAGGAGACCGCACACTACGCGCACTGATATATCCCGTACACTTTTGCACGCACGTCCTTCAAACCCGAGGGTGGTTCCAGATGCAGTCACGGACAGCCTTACGATGCTCCCGGGCGCGCACGGAATCATCTCAACCTCCCCATGGCAGCAAGTGTCGACCAATGCACAGTCCGTGTCACACGTTTCAAAAAACCGTGACTTTTGGTTGGTTTTTGGTCTAGTCCGTGTCATATAGCCCAGTTGCATACCCACGTAAAGGTCAAGCCTTAGCTCATAACGGAAGCCAAGATTTTCGCTCAAAGCGAAATTCTGCCGAAATTCCGACAAGGAAAAATCGGTGGGATCTTGACTCCGACATTGACTATTGACTTTGACCCGCACGGAATGCGTAAGAGTCAAGACCGAGTCTTCGCCAAAAAATCAAAAGATCTTTCGCTCAAGCGAAGCTCTGCCAAAATTCCGACAAGGAAAAATTGGCAAGATCTTGACCGGCATTGACTTCGATTTCGACTCACGCACTGCGTATGCAACGAAGTTCAATGTGACACTGTGTCATCCGGCTTTTGCCGCCCGACCCATGCCTATTATATTCTCGGACATTACCGAAAGTCAAAAACCGTCATTCGCTCAAGCGAAACTCACAAAGATCTCGTCAAGGCAGAGACGAGACTTTCCCGGTATTGCCTTGACTATAATCCGCATCGCTCGTGCGTTGAAAGGTCCTATGACCCGCTAGACCCGATAGGAGCGTTCTTTACTCTCGGTTGGTGGGATCCGCGTGCCCTATAGGACCCTCGCCCGGGCCGCCCACCCCGGGAGGTCGAAATACGGTGGAATACGAGGGGCTTATAGACGTAGTGACGGAACCCACTGATCCAGGATCTAGAGTAGTTGTGAAAAAGAAGGGCAGAACCCCTTTTCCAACCAATTAGAGATTAATAAAAGACATTGTTTTAAGTAAACTTGAACAATTAGTGTAATCATAATTGCATGTTCCTATCTCTGAAATCCCTAATCGAGACCTTTTCGGTCCGATCTCCGTTTTCCTCATCCCGACCTTTCATGGTCAAATCCCTAATCGAGATCTTTTCGGTCCGGTTTTTGATTTTCTTATCCCTACCTTTCATGGTCAAATCCCTAATCGAGACCTCTTCGGTCCGATTTTTGATTTTCTTGTCCCGACCTTTCATGGTCAATCTCTAATCGAGACCTCCTCGGTCCGATCTCCGATTTCCCGACTCGACCTTTCATGGTCAAATCCTTAATCGTGACCCCCCTTCGGTCCGATCTCTACTTCCAATCTTGACCTTTCAAGGTCTCATCTTTTCCGATCAATTAGGATTAGGAGAAAATGCGTTTCGAGCAAAAGTTAAAGCGATAAGGGCATGTTACTTGAGCCTTCAGCCTAAACACTTACCTATCCCCGAGTCTAAACCTTACCTATCCCCGAGTCTAAACCTTGCCTATCCCTTTCCCGCAGCGAAAAAGAAGTGAGCGAGAGTACTGGGTCAGCGGCTTTTCGCCCGTACGCTCATCGCCTCGTAGAGTCGAATGACAGATTTGGATGAAAACAGTGAGGGTATGGGAAATCGATGATTAGGAAGGAAGAGTTAGTCCCGGCTTTGGAAAATGCCCGAAGGATCACGAAGAGCAGCTGTCATTGCTCATCGGTGCTCTTCGCCGCAATGGAATCCAAGTAACAATTGAGTCCAACGGCTCTCTGGTAGTGGTCGAAGATGAGACTCCGTAAGTAGCCATCTCAGGTTCCCCCACTTATAACCAATACCTTCCTCCATCCACATATGATCCCTTGCCAAGGACCACTTCTCCTCGCCCTTTCCAACATCCCACCATCAGTGGCCCCATTGCCCTCGCCTTCTCGTAACGGATTGGATTTCACCCCACTTATCCCTCAGCCTCAGCAATACCGCCAGCTTTATGCTCCAACCTCACATAATCGCTTGGGATATGTGGCTATGTTAAAGCCCCTATACCCGCCCGAATGCGATCATGAGTTGCCAAAGGATGAACCGAAGCTACCGTTACCTACCGGACTTAATGAATTCAGTCGTCGCTACTACAAGTCCTTGCTGCTCCGGTAGCCCAAGAGTCCCCGTTGACCCCTATGTGGCAATACTGATGGAGCAAGTGAAACAAATACAAGAGAAGCTTGACCTCATGATGAGTATCAATACTCCCTTGACCCAAGATGTCGGACCAGGCAAGGAAATGACTCCACCGAGCATAACCCAATACCAAGCAAAGAACCGTACCGGCTCAAGACCGCACTCACAAAGGAAAGAATGTCACAGCCTTCCTTCACCCAAATCCAACAAAGTGGAACCAATTGGACAATGGGAATCGAGTCTTGAGAATAACAAGGTCCCCCGAAAACCTCGCTCCTTTCACTTTAACAATACAGATGCCTTTAAGCAAGATTCTCGGAAGAGCTAGTGAAAGAAAAACCGATAAAGCCACCGGAGAATTGGAAACCCAGAACCCCAAGATCGTAATGGACGAGACCAAACACCGTCGCTTCCATCAATACCATGGGCACGACACTGATGATTGCACCCATTTGAGGCATGAGATCCAAAAGTTGATAGAAGATGGGAAGCTTGAGAACCTCCATGGGCCAAAGACAGAAAGTTATGACAAGAGGTCAATTCAAGAAGTGCAAGGTCAGAAACGTGCCGATGATTTTGGGATGCCCATAAGCAAAGTTTTCAACGATTTGGTGAAACGAGGCCTTCTCACACCTCTCGAGAATCATAAGCCAAGAAACCCAAGTAGAGTTGACAGGCCAAGTTACGTGAGTACCACAAGCATTATGGTCATGTGACAGACAAGTGTGTGGAGTCAAGAAAGAAATTCAGTGGCCGATCTACGAAGGAAAGCTCAAGCTCCCCGGGCACCCAACCCGCGAAGAGTAACTAGACTAGGGTTTACCTATCTTTAAAAAAAAAAAAAAAAAAAAAAAAAAAAAAAGAGGAAGAAAAAGAAAAATAGTCTCTCAGTCAACCTTCGTAGGTCCTAGTATTTTTTCCTTTCAATTAAGTCCTCTACGGACAATGTAATGAATCTTCAATTTTCTATAAAAGAGTCTTCTTCTTTTCTTGCTAGACTTAAGACATTATTTGCACACCTACATTACATTTAATGAAATGGTTTTATTTTATATGATCACTTGTATTGCTCAACGAACAATCTCTCGAAATAATTAAACATTCTGATTAATCGGTGTGAGAAAGTCAACTAATGCCATCAAGCCATACACTTTCCTTACCCCACAAAAGGCCTTCATCAAAGCCATACATTTTCTCAACCATGTCCTCACCATCACCTTGACCAAGTCAACGACGGCATCATCAAGGGATAGCAAAAGGCCATTTAGCTTCAAGAGATTGACCCCGTGTCGATAACAACTTAGGGGCTTGGTTTAGATCTCAAGGGTATCAAGAATGTTCAAGCAGGGGCTCGCCTTGGTCCTCATGTGCTTAAAATAAAAAAAAAAAGAAAGAAAAATGTGGTGCAAAAAGAGTAATACCCACTAGACCGAAAATCCAAAAGGGCGCCTAGGCAAAAACAGTGGTTGCACATATATAAAAAAAAAAAAAAAAAAGAAGAAATCTTGGTGCAAAAAGAGTAATGCCCACTAGGCCGAAAATCCCAAAAAGGGCGCCTAGGAAAAAAAAACAGTGGTTGCACATAAAAAAATAAAAGAAAAAAATGAGGCCAAGTACTCGGCCACCAATCAAAAGCTTGACGGATGTAAGATCAAAGCTCTGAGAATGAAAGTTGTCGATAACAATGGGGTGGTCGAAGCAAAGCCGTAAGTATTTCATAAGCCCGTAGGCACGTGAAAGAGGAAGCAATTGAAGCCCGTCCAAAATGACTTGGTCAAGGAATCATCCCGAGGCCCAAGCCTCACCATCCAATCTTTTCATCCGAGCCTTTTCACTAAAAGGAACCACAAATCCCATTTCCCAAAGCCAAACACAGTCCGGCCAAGGCCGAACTACGGCGACCTGAGCTCCTCACAATGAGGGGAACGTAGGCAACCAGCAATGGTCCGGTCTCATCAAATTCAAATCCCAGAAAACCCGGTCTCATCAATGACCTCCTTATACACAAACCTTTCTTTCACACCCAGCCAACCTTGATCCGCGACATTGGTTGACTTTCTCCTCATGATTAATAAGAATGTTTGTTCATATCGAGATTAGTGGTTGAATAACCCGAACATTAATAAAGGGTTTTAAGCAATCTTGTGATCATTGTAAATAAAACAAGTTTTCGATGTCTCGACAAGTCTTCCTTTTCGCATCTTAGGAAAGATAGCGCTAAACACCGATTTTCCGTCGCCAGGGCTTCCATACACTTTTACCAACCTTTCTACACTTATACTCTCTCAAAAGAGTCAAACCCAAAGCGAGTTTTGTGCCTACATCGAATAAGGCCATCAAAATAACACAAAATCGGGATTATTCCCACCTTTTGAAAAATATGCCCCTGCATGTACATATCTTCCTAAAATTATTCTCTTTGTCTGCGTCTCCTTAAGGTTGACTGGTTGACTAAAAAAAATAGAAATAAAAAAGAAAAGAAAAAGGATAGGTTTTCCCTCTTCGCTACAATTCGCATTAGGACCGCTCGAAACTCTTCCAGTCTGGGGCTTTGCCAAGTCATTCCTTTAAACTGGGGCTTCTTTAGCCATGTTTAGGGTTCATATCGGGTTCTTCACTAGGTCCCTAGATGGATTCGGGCCTTTAGTCGATCAATTTCGTAATCACGTTCGCAATACCAATCGATTGGGATTTTTGTTAGGTCACTGATCGGGCTTCGCCAAGTCACTTCGCTTGCTCAGCTCATTCAACCGGGGCTTTGCCAAATGAAAGGATCTTTCCTGGCTTTAGTAAGACATGGGGTTTTGTAGAAAGTTTTTCTTCCGACCGGAGCTCCAATAAGTCATATCCATCCCTAGAAGAAAGGTTTGGTCACTCCAACATCTGCTGGTTGTAAAAGCCTCGTCAAGCATCGCCTTCAAGCGCCGTAGTTTAAGAAAAGGACCTTAATCAGACCCGAGGTTTAAACCTGGGCCTCATGCCCAAGAAAGGAATTCTAGTCCACGTTGACAACATCTCAAAGAACAACAAATAGCTCAGCCCGCACCCAAGGGATACAACCCCACCTCGCTTGAAACCCGTCTTAAACACATTCCATATGTACATCCGCACTAGCCTCTACCATTGTTTCCAAGAAAAAATCACCCTGTGCTCAAGTAACGTGCCAATTGCTAATGATAACGTTTTCTCCCAAAAGCGCCTTCGTTACTTCCGTTATAACGAGATAACTCTAGGCGACAGTTTCCTAATTGTCAAAACGTCGAAAATCCTAGACATCGTTCCTAACTGTCTAGGTAAAGTTTGAACTACGATCAAGGCTTGATTCCTCCGGGATACGTAGGTAGCCTTTCATAAAGGTTCAGCCATCCGACCACATTGGTCACCTTTTCCTTCTCCATTCTCCAATGGTGCGTAAGCTTTTCATAAAAGTCCAATTTTATGACCATATTGGTCACCCCTTTGATTTGGAACATTCCTATGAAGGATTGGTTGTTTGACCTCCTAGGTCACCCCGTTTCCATCCTTATAGGAAGGGACCAAATATCTCTTTGCCATTGTCCCAAGGAGACTGGTTTGTGACCTATTCGGTCACCCAATTCCAACCTCGTGTCGGCAATTCCACCAAGGCCAAAAGGTAAGAGAAGTGCGCCTTGGCTACTTATGTCACGCGACAAAATCAAGCTGGGCTACTTATGTCGTGCGACATAACTAGCCACATCGTACATCGACATCGCCAGCCTTCCTCGTTTCCCTGTGGCACTCCCCGACATGTCAAAAGCTGCAAATACCATCCATTCACCTCTCAAATGCATAGGGAATGGTTCATTTACCCCATATACACTCATGCATTCATATTCAAGCCAAAAATTCATTCAAGTCACTCAGCTCTAGCCATTTATCGTACATCATTTCATAAATGTGTGCAAAGGAGAAAAAGGCTAGCAATGTACATTCAAAATGAAATAGACCAAGTCTAAGAAATGTGCAAAAATAACATGTGTTTTCCCCAAAGGGGGTACAATAACCCAAAAGTCATAAATGTCTAAGGGGAAAGGGGGCTACTCTGAATCCTCTCCATCACCCTCTTCATCATCCTCTCCCTCATCTCCATCCTCGTCATCATCCTCAGCCTCCTCTGGCTCATCATCAGGGTCATCCGAAGGTGCCTCATAGGCTATGGTCTCCGTGCGGTAATAGTCATCGAGCTCGGTGATAACAAAGAGTCAAGCTCGTAGTCCGTAGCCGCCTCACCCAGCCTCCTCATCCTCATCCTCATCATCATCGTCAATCTCAACGGGTCTCAGAAAGAGGCACATTTGCAGTCTTTGTCCGAGGCGTCGGTCCTCTAGTGCTCCCGCTGGGTGCCCACGTCATCGTAGCGGCTCTTCTTCCTTCTCGCTGGCCGTGTGGAGAGATATCAATCGAACCCCGTGACCGGCACCGATTCTTCCGTAAACTCATACCTTTCGGAGCTTGCCAATCATGCCCACGCGCGGTATATGCCCCGGTCAAATGTCTCGTAAGCTCGAGCGTAAACCTCGTTACAAGCGTACATAAAAAGCGCGAATGCGCTTCTTGATAACAAAAAAGAGATGCAAGCAATCCAAAGAGGCGTAAGGAACAAGATTTACAGATCTAGAACCTCGCGGGAGCACCGGATGAGGATGAGTCTCGGGACATATCAATGTGAGCTCGCCTCATGCGACCGCCACCCCGATAATCAATGAAAGTCTGGGGCAAAGGAGGTCTAGCTACGTAGCGGGCCGAAGGCCCCGCGCTATGGCGAGCGCCATAACCAACCCTAGTCCGTGGGATCGAAGATGCCTCGGCCACGTACAAAGTATAGTCCTCCCGTGTGTAGAGATGTGCCGCCATGCCTACAATCGTAGCATCTACATTCGCCAACCGGCGAGGCAGCCACATCCTAGCCGGAGGATCATCGTGGATCCGAGCATGCCTATTCGGCCCACGCCGTCTATACACCCTCTCTCCTAGATACAAGGCATCTCCTGACAAGCTCACTCGCAGCTTGCGACACTCGTCAAGTGCGCAAAGATGATCCAAATCCAGGTCATCATAACGGCCGGTCCAGTGGAACAAGCTCACTTCCGTGGAATCCCTCTCGTGCATGTCGCCGTGTCATGATACGAGGCAGCAATCCCGCACCTCGAGCCCTCCGGCTGCCTCGGTCTGTTTCTCGGCATCCTTCGTCCACCGACGAAGAGCAGTGAAAAGTGGTGGCAGAAACTCATCCTTGATCTCGCCACTCATAATGCCTAAAGTACTCGAAGGCCCAAGCTCGAAAAGGAGAAGAAGGAGTCAAAACAGGGAAAACAAGGGATATAATGAAATGCGCAAAAGAAAAGAAATCAAGGTGAGAGAATACCTCGAAAGCCGATGAAAGCAGTGAAGTACTTCGCCTTCCTCGACCGACGTCATCTAGGGCCAAATACATCTCGCCTAAGGCCGCTCCCCCAGACAGATTCCCGACGTATCCTGTGCTCTCGCAGCTCCAACATGTGAAATCAAAGCAAAGAGATGCGCTGTTGATGAACAAAGATGTCGGAAAAGCCCACCCATACAAAAGCTCTAGCCAATCTCTCGGCTCTCACCGGCTCTCAACGGGATCATCTACCACAGTGTAGTCCCCGCTTCCGCCCTCAATCGTGCCATGTAGCACCCCTAACTCATATCCATTCCCCTTCTTGATCCGGGGAACGAAACCAAGTAAGCCCATAAAATCATCATCGCAATAGGCCGGGCTCAACTCCCCGTATAGGCTCCTCTACGTAGAGCGGCTCATCCGTAAAAGGCAGCCCCGCGATGACCGCAAAGTCCAAATGGAGCGACCGTAGTCTCACCCCAAGAGAAGTGAAATGAGTGAGTGGTCTCCCACCGTAACTCTCGAATGCCCTCACTAGATCCACACTCCTCTCGAGTGCCCCGACGGCCTTCGCCATCTCAAAAATTGCCCTAGCCCAAGAGTAAATCGTGCCCTTAGCGAGTCCACCTCGCTTCCTGGCTACCCGGCAAGCTATCCCATAGCCTCGCCAATCACCTCGTGGGAGCCACGGTGCGCAATCCCCGCAAGAAAACATGGCACAAATATTAATATTTCGTGCTATTTCTTGAAATCGTCTCAAATGAAAAATAGGTCAAAACCTATCATCTAAGAGCATGCATTCTAGTATCACAGCTTCCTAGGTCAATCTATGTTCACATGCCGCTCATGTCAATAGCACAGTCTAAAAAAAAATCAGTTCAAATCAATTTCGCCCAAATTGAAAGAAATTTTCAAAAAACCTAGGTTTCTTACCTCTTCCTTCTTCCGAACATCCGAAGTATGCTCATCGAGCTGTGGGTAGAAATCTCCTCTTGGTGCTTCCTAAGAAACGGCCGTTGATTCCTTTGCACCCCCTTTCTTCGAGTAGCTAAGTTGGCATGTTGAGAAGCCCTCTTGGTCGGATAGAGCCTAGGAGGCATTTTCCAAGTTGAATCGAACTAAAGATTTGTTTGATTTCTCTAGATCCCTCTCAAATCGCCCTCTGAGATTTCTCTCTCTCTTCTCGCCGTCGCCTCCCTCTCAATTTCAAGTCTAAATTAATTTCAAAATGGCGACTGTGCGATTTTTAATAAATCTGTCCACAGGCCTCGTTATGTCGTGCGACATACTAAGCCCTGTGGCCGATTTTTACAATTTTGCCCCTAAAGGCTCCATTTTACAATTTTGTTCCCCGTAGGCCTCTTTTTACCCTTTATGCCCCCGGCATTTCTAATTACTTTCAATCCGGTTTTCCCTCCAAAGGCTCCCGTGGCCTATTTTACAAATTTACCTCGTGACTCAGCTTTATTTGCCCTTGGCATTTTCAATTTTATTTTTCAAATAATCAGGGTACATCCCAGTTTTCTTTACAAAAATTATCCGGATACATCCCACTTTTCTTTACAAAAAACTATTGATTCCTTCCAACTTCTCTACAAAATCCAACCTTTTTCGCAATCTCCGTTATTCCGTTATAACGGGATAACGTTAGGTGACAGCCTCCGAATTGTCAAAACTCTAAACTTGTGCTACCTCTATCCGCGAATAGTGATGTATGCCCAAGTCATTCCAACTTGTGCTACCACTATCCGCGAATAGTGGTGTATGCCCAAGTCATTCCAATTTGTGCTACCACTATCCGCGAATAGTGGTGTATGCCCAAGTCATTCCAACTTGTGCTACCACTATCCGCGAATAGTGGTGTATGCCCAAGTCATTTCAATTTGTGCTACCACTATCCGCGAATAGTGGTGTATGCCCAAGTCATTCCAACTTGTGCTACCACTATCCGCGAATAGTGACGTATGCCCAAGTCATTTCAAATTGTGCTACCACTATCCGCGAATAGTGACGCATGCCTAAGTCATTCTAACTTGTGCTACCACTATCCGCGAATAGTGACGAATGCCCAAGTCATTTCAAATTGTGCTACCACTATCCGCGAATAGTGACGAATGCCCAAGTCATTTCAAATTGTGCTACCACTATCCGCGAATAGTGACGCATGCCTAAGTCATTCTAACTTGTGCTACCACTATCCGCGAATAGTGACGTATGCCCAAGTCATTCCAATTTGTGCTACCACTATCCGCGAATAGTGACGCATGCCTAAATCATTCCAACTTGTGCTACCATTATCCGCGAATAGTGACGAATGCCCAAGTCATTCCAACTTGTGCTACCACTATCCGCGAATAGTGACGTATGCCCAAGTCATTCCAACTTGTGCTACCACTATCCGCGAATAGTGACGTATGCCCAAGTCATTCCAACTTGTGCTACCACTATCCGCGAATAGTGACGTATGCCCAAGTCATTCCAACTTGTGCTACCACTATCCGCGAATAGTGAAGTATGCCCAAGTCATTTCAACTTGTGCTACCTCTATCCGCGAATAGTGACGTACGCTCAAGTTTCCCAACTTAAGTTACCTTTATCTCCGTCATAAAGAGATAGCGCCATAAGCTCTAGCTTCTTCAGGTGACAGCCTCCGAATTGTCAAAATCTCAAGGATCCTAGACATCGTTCCTAACTATCTAGTGATGCTCGAACTACGATTATGGCTTGATTCCTCCGGGATACGTAGGTAGCCTTTCATAAAAGGTCCAGCCACTCGACCACATTGGTCACCCAATCCATCTCGGCATTCGCCAGATTGGATCATTTTCTATCGACAACCCCACTCGCCCTGCAAGTGACGTTGCCGAGGGGCTTCTGTAAGTACCCAACCGCTCATGCCTTCCGGTTAATTTTCCCGGCAATTCCGGTAATTTTTCCGGTAATTCCCCGGATTTTCCTAAAGTTCCGGAGCAATTCCGGAACTGTTCCAAGCCTTTTAAGGGCTGAAGGAAATGCTTGGTGATTAAGAAACACGTTTTTCTTAATCCCAAAACCCTTTAGAAGATCGCCACCTTGCATGTTTCTAGAAGAATCTGAAGTGGCTACTTATGTCGCGCGACATAACCAGCCAGGAAAAGTTCTAGAACCATGCCACCTTGCATGTTTCTAGAAGGAATACAGTCATGGCTTGTTATGTCGTGCGACATAACAAGCCCATGCAGAAATTCTATAAATAGAGGTCTTCACCTCTCATTTTGGACACCTCCTCCACCCCTCAGTCCCCCTCTATAGGGAATACGCTCCAGAAGCCTCCTCTCTCCTCACATACCCCCCAAAATCACCTCAATCCTCCCAAATCCATCCCACACACACTTCCCACACACACACTTCTCACATACATCAAGAAATCAAGGAGTTCTCAAGGATCCAAGGCCTGAACTCAGTCTCCGGAGGAGGACGCTAAAAGGCTCCTATATCTAACTTGATATAGGAGTTGTGGATCTTCAAGGGTAACGAGTTTCTACCCCTTTTCCACTCTCTATTTTCCTTTGAATATGAAATTTATGTGTTACATGCATTGATAATGTAGTATTCTGATTAAAGTTGCATGCTTTAGCTTCATATTACCCAGATCCCCATTTCATTTCATTACATTTCATATAAAATCTCCGTTTTGACTTGGTTTTGCATGAACACTCAAGATGAGTGTGGATCCCTCATATCCACACCCTCTTGAAGTGTTCATTATTGTTAAACATGCTCCCTGAGATTTGTTTGTGAAGTAACTTGACTATTTTGGTGCCTTGTTACCTCTGCAAATCTCAGTTGTAAAGCCTCTGCAAAATGGCTAGTTATGTCACGCGACATAGGCAAATTTCTTATGTCACGCGACATAAGTAGCCGCTTTGCGTGTTTCACAGTTTCAAGCTGTAATCTGATGTTAATCTCCATAATGATACAATCTGATGTCTATCTGCAATTTAGATAACATCTATGTACATAATGTGTCATCTTTTTTTATTAAAATACCATTTTCATACATAAAGATGCATCCTTTGCACTTAAATCTCATTTTCATGCATAAAAATCATCCTTTTTGCATTTAAAATCCCTTTTTACATTAAAGATGCACCCTTTGCACCCAAAGACTCATTTTCATACTCAAAATGCATACTTTGCATAAAAAATCATTCTTTGCCATTTTCATGTATCATTTTGTGCATTAAATGCTATTTTCCAACATAAAAATGCATTCTTTGCATAAAAATCTTTTCTTTGCACAAAAAGCATCCCTTGCAACCAAAAGACATGCTTTACATCCTAAAATGCCATCTTTTCACTAAAGTATCATTTTTACATGCATTTCCCCCATGTCCCCATTAGCAACCTTGGAACGGACCGGTGTAAAAGTTCTCATCTTTGCATCGTTCCTTCCATTAAAGGTTCACGACTTCTTTAGAAAGGGACAACTTTGAACCCTATATCTCCGATTATCGCTTAAGAATGAGTATGAAGCCTCTATACGAGCTCGACCGTCTTAAAGCGTAGGATTGATGGGCTAAGGACATTCCTTCCTAAAGAACCTCATCTTTGACCAAAAGAGAGTCATTCTCTCGATCACGCAAGTCCCGAGGGTTCCGAGGTTTAAAATGCGATGATCACAAGTCATAAGATGAGGACGGGATCATAATCCCGAATACATAAAATTCCAAGAAATCCCGAGCGACAACCAACAAATGGTTTGTACGTCCGGAAGATAACTTGGGACATTCCCCCTTTTACTCTTAAACACATGCACACAAAGAAAGCACGCAAGCAAACACGATTAATGAAATCTTGGGAGACTTGCTCCGGCAAGGCACTTTGGGTGAACGCCAAACGTTCTTCCCAAGGGGTAACTTAACCTCCGAACCCAAGTAAAAACCTTTTTTTCAAAGTTTTGAGGTAATCAAAATGGCGTGGCGACTCCGTTTTTCAAATAACTCGGATGTCTTCAAACTCGCGTGAATTCCAATAAACAAAATATTTTGGGCACACATTCACAACAAGGAGCCTTTTCCAAAACATTGATTTTAATTTTTATCAATTAAACACCAAATCATAACTTTGTTGTTACAAATATACTTCTCTAACTTAATTAGAGAATTTATCAAGAATAAATTCACAATTTATTTCTTGTAACAACCCATCTTAGTAACCTCTTAATTTCTTGATGGAATAACAATTAGAGGTTAATTATTCCAAAATTTTAAAGGTCTCATCTTGGAGCACCTCTAAATTAGAGAAAAATCACATTCTCATTTACAAAATTCACAATTTCTTTTAAAAGTTCTCATTCTAAATATTTTGTGTTATTTGTCATCATCAACAACAATAAGATTTAATAACTTCCTTCAAGAAGTCTTATTTTTTTTTTATCTTTATGACATTAGTCACATATTCCCCCAATAGGTTTTAACAACTTCTTTCAAGAAGCCTATGATTTTAGTTCTTGTAACATTTGTCAATGTTCACAACAATATAATTTAACTACTTCTTTCAAGAAGCTCTATTATTTTTATCTTTGTGACTTTTGTCACTATTGACAATAATAAGATTTAACAACTCCTTTCAAGAAGTCCTATCATCTTTGTCAATACATCATTGATAAAATGCAACGTTAAAGACTACATATTTTAACGTTCATCTTCTCAACATAGTTCCAACGAACTATTCAATTTTTCTCATTATGATTCTTGTGAACCATAAGAACGTTAAAGACTACATCTTTCAACGTTCAATTTCCCAATTTAGTTCCTACGAACTTTTTGATTTTTCTCACTATGATCTCATGAACCATAAGAGATATATCACCCATTGTATAAATACTAGAAGTGGCATCGCCACAACTATTTTACACAATCATCGCAACATCCTTAATGTTCTTCCGTGAGTTCATTATATGTTCAAAATATTTTTTCCTTTCATAAACTGTTCTGATCCAAAAATTATATCATCATCTCCACATAAAATATTTCGATCTCCACCGTTCAGATTATTCTTATATGAGATTAGAACATGCTCACCAAATTTGAGCTCGATCCAACGGTTAACGAAGCAGAAAATGCTGTTTTACTACACCTGGTCAAGAAAAATCTGTGCAGAAATTTTCTTGATTTCTTTCTCATTGTTTTCCCGTCCCTTTTCAATATTTTCTCCCGTAGCCACCACGCTACAAGAATCCTGTAATCTGCAATCCTTTCTCAACAAAGAGATTTAGTCTTAAGATTGTTGGATAAAATCTTGTAAATATAGAAAGGAAAACAAATTACAACATTGAAAATACAATATACAACAATTCTGAAAAAACATAAAAAGAAAGATACAACCGTATTTGATCTCTTCATTGGGTTTTTCCATCTTTGATCTCTTATATCCGAGTCGTGTGAGAACACATTCTTCTTAAGACTAATTCGTCCTCCTCTCTACGAGTGCTTGAGGTTTCAACGGGCGTTAGTCTCCTAGGATGAAACGGATTAACCGGAACCACTCCGCACTTGAGATTTCCGGCGAAATGAACTAATATGCTTGGACAATATCACCATTCCAATTATTCAAGGAGGGCAAAGGAAGAAGATGAACAAATTGCAAGAGGGTAGAAGAAGATTGATGGGAAAAAGCTTCTTTTTGTGTGTTTTTCTCTTCTCTTTTTCTCTATTTTTTCTCTCTTCTTTTCAAAGAGTTGTGGGTATTTCTTTTATAGCTCAAAACTCCCCAAGGATTAACTCTTCCAATTAATCCACATATTGATGATCATCTTAATTCAACAATTAACCTTGCCATCAATTTCTTTTTAGAGTTTCATTTGCCAATCATAAATGGACATTAACCTTGGAAGTTATTCTTGAAATTAATCTTGAATTAAAAGAATTATAATTCAATAAAAAATGGCCAAAAACTATCAACTAGTTTTTTCATTCTTTTCACATGTGAGATAAACTCACATTTCCAACTTTCATCCATTTATTTAAGCTGTAATATTTTTATCATCCAATTTTCAAATTGAACAAATAAAATATCATTTTCATGTTCTCACGGTGTAGAATATGAACCCACAATAATCTTTGTCCAACGACAAACGATTCTTTCAAGAAAATGTACACAATTTCCTTCACACACAACATACTTTTCCAACAAAACATTGCCTTCCAAACATAATGCAAAAAGATTCGAGCAATTGATCCTAGTATATAATAAATATCATTTAACATTCTATAACCTTACATTACAATTTTTGGTTGAAAAATAGTAAGATGAATTTGTACCTCTGAAACTTCATCAAGAACTTCAGCGGTACCATCAAATAGCGCAAAATAAGCTTCGGCTGCATTTGTATCATTCGTATCCACAACAACAATCCTAATTTTGAACCTAAAAGAAAATAAATTATAAATA
Organism: Adenophora triphylla var. japonica; assembly: GCA_022495995.1. Taxonomy (NCBI): domain Eukaryota; kingdom Viridiplantae; phylum Streptophyta; class Magnoliopsida; order Asterales; family Campanulaceae; genus Adenophora; species Adenophora triphylla. Next base: position 100,425 of record JAFEMH010003555.1, on the reverse strand, counting down.
AATAATACGAATGAAGAGTATATACATAGTTGTAACTGACACAAGGTTCTTTATTAAACCTCGGGACGGTGTTGTCATAAGGGGTACTGCATTTTGAACAACTCTTTGTGTTCTTATCAATTTCTTTATTACATCTTGGATTGCTACATGCGTCATAATACCACCTAGCATGTGAATCCACCTCATATATGTTAGCTAATGTGGTATAGATGCCAACCTATAATGTCATGATTATATAGATGAAGAGTATATACATAAGTGTAATCGCACAAGTTTCTTCAATATTTATGGCATACATCTTTACATTTTAACAAATCAGCGATTGTCTTGACTTCTCCAAATTTTGACCACTCGTCACTAGTGATAATCTTGCTATCAACGGTGACAGTAGTCAAGGTACGATTATTAGATGTTAATCTAGTGTCACGCCTATTATAAAATAGCGATAAAAAAACTCGATTACTACACACGAACAAATAAAATATTGATAATGAGATGAAAATGAAAATGAAAATGAACTTCACAAAATAAATAAACAACATTATTTAATAAATGCATAGATTATCATTAAAGTTTAAGGTACCAACTTGTTTAGAAACTCTGTTATTTCAGGAATAGATGGATTGATAAGAATTTTTGACGTGTGCTTCATGGTACAAACACGAGCCTTTCATGTATAATGATTGTTAATGTCACACATTAAGTAATAATACTTATTTAAAAAAATAGATAAAAAAATTAAAATTAGAATAAATATTTAATCATATTTACCTTAAAATCTCGACAACATTACGAACTGCAAAACAAATATAACCGGTTCTTTCGTATTTTCAACTCTATTGTTAATATACTTTTTTAATTCTTCTCCATAAGACTCACATAAAATAGCACATACTGTAGTTCGAATCCGTTGTCACAATATTAGAAGGCAATACATAAATTTAATAAAATATTTATAATTTATTTCACTTCATTACTTATTTACATGCTCTTTTATATAATATACCCATTATCAACCAGTCTAACGTACAACTTCTTAGCCTTGACTGTAGATACGTAATCAAAATTATTTAAAGATAATGTAACGTCACCGATTACATCCATCACCAAAGAACAACAATATCATGTTAGTGAATATCCTAATTTTTTTAGAAGCTAAAAAGTTGTGTGAGGTATAATACTGACCCAATACAAAATCCGCTTTGATAGTATTTTCGGGATCATTCGAAAAAAGGTTAAAGGGTGTGAAGTCAAAACCATTATCAGAAATTTGGACAGATGTCTCGACTTCAGATACTTTGGTGGCTAAACCTATGGATAGATTACATTCATGATTTACTTTTGCTTTTTTGTAAATAATAGTAACATTTTGTTCAACTCCAAAATTAAAAAAAAAATACTTGACCTTCTGTAAACTTCGCCTTCAATGTGTTCGGCATATTACTGGGGACAGTGGCCTGGATTTTAGATCCCTAATAAAAAATACAATATAATTAATAAAAATGGAAAATTAAAAGAATTAAGATGTTAATAATGCTAAATATATTGAAAGATGAAGAAGTAAATAAAGAAAAAATGTCCAATCGCTGACCTCACTGTCAAGTAATATCATCTCGATATTCACTTTTCCGTACTTATCCGTCCGCTCCCATCTACGTAAGATTCGCACGTTTATATTCTGGAGCTTAGTTCTCTTTTCAATCGCTTTAACAGAAATCAATCGACTAGTTGCCATTATCAGTGTCATAATTAAAAAAATATAAGATCAATACCAAATGAATGGGAGTAATACTGGGTTTGATATGGACTTTACATTACTTTTAAGGGACGGATATAGCAAAACAGGTTAAATATATATAAAAAATCTAGGAACTTACTAAGTCTCAAACATGGGTGTATATTAATTTGTTTTCTTTGATAATTAGATAATCTTCTAATAACATGGACGAATGGGAATTACATCGGGTGGCTAGCAGTTGTGGAAAATAGAATAACAAAGATGTTTGTGGATAATAGAATGATAGGATTTAGTAAAATTGCTGCTGAAATGGCTAAGAAAAGTGAAAGCAGGGTACCTGTTTTGTAACGACCCCAACCCTAGGCACCAATTTCAGTATTATATTATATGCTTTTAAAATTAATGTTAACTTTATGTGACCGTTGATGTCTTTAATTTCTTATTTTTACGATAGGATGGTTGGGAAAATAATTTTAGAATCTTGGGATTGCTAGAGAAATTAAATAAAGTATCTTGGGGGAAAATAAAAAATAGAAAAAATAAATAAAGAGTAAGATAAATTTAAAATGTGGGTAGAATAAATAATTGGGTTAAATGGTTAAATTAAGTGGAAGCCTTTAGTTAGTTGTGAAGGGGGGCCAAAATGTTTACTTCCTCCTAAAACCCCCCAAGTGTCCACTCTCCCCATACTCCCTCTATCCTTCCCCCACTTCCCTTCTTACTCCTCTAACCTCCTCATTCCTCTCCTTCATTTTCTTCTTCTTCCTTCTCCAAAGAAATCATCCATGGAAGCTTACTTGAAAGCCTTGCTTTCCAAAATTCTACCAAGTACAATTCTCTTCCATTTTCAAATCCGAGTGTACTTTTGAGCTTGGGACAACTAGAGGAATCAATCAAGCTAAGAAGATCCTCATTTCATCCTAAAATCATAAGGTGAGTTATTATGATTTCCCCTTCTATGTGATGTTCATAAACTATTAAATGTTGTTCTTATTGTTGAAATGGTTGATTGATGCTTAGAAACCTTCTTGGAGTTGAGGAATTTAGTAAATGCTTTAGAATGTTGTTGTTGGTTAAGAAAGTGGGTCAAGAGGGTAAGCAAATGGGTTTAATTAAAGTAAGAAGTTCAAACTTGGAATGAGGTAGTTAAATGGGTGGAGTTAGATTAGAAGATTTTTAGCTTGAAATAAGATGATGAAATGGGTGGGAACTTAAGTAGTAAATAATCTAAGTCTATACTATTTTGGGTTTGGATGATTTAGGTTGAGGATTGAAAAGTTAGAAACCATTTTGGTGTTCATGGAAATAAGGGTGTTAAAAGGAAAAGAATGTAAGTAAAAAGGGATTAGAATTGGGCAAGGGCTGAATCGCCACTTGGGCGGTCGCCCATGGGGGCTTGAGCGGCCGCCCATGTGGCCAGTAACTAGAGTGCATACTATTCCTTCTTGGGCGGTCGCCCAAGTCATCTTGGGCGGTCGCCCATGTTGCCAGACCTTCCCCAGTTTCCGTTCTTGCTGATTTTTGACAACAACCTCGTGGTATAACTCCTAACCATTGTAAATTAGTGGAACCTAAACCAACCCAGATATGAATTAATCCTTTTAACTTAAGTTATAGGTAGAACACTTGAGTCACTTAAGGATACCTTAAATGGGTTAAAATGGAACTAAGGAAGCACTTTAGACCCGACTTAGAAATTGTTTGGCAATCTTGTTTGGCCACTTATCAAATGTAACTTCCACTTGGTGAATTGAGTTGGGACCTTCATAGAGGCCATATATTGTTGTATAATGACTATGTAGGGTGGATTGATGATACTTCATTGCCTTACTTGAGTTCACATTCATTGATTATATTATGCTTAGTGTTCTACATAAATGTTGCACTATGATATTGGTTGAACATGAGTATATTTTACCATGTTGCTATATTGTTTATCCCCTTTGTGGATTATATTTCAAGTAACTATTATGTGCTTGATAATTTGTTAATCAGCTGATATTGGGGGTATAACATAATACGATCAATTATGGAAGTGTGACCTAATGTGATCGGATTATGTTATACTGTGACCGTCCCCTTCTGTGGCCACAGGTTGGGGTATAGCATCTGTATTGAGCCAAAAGCCTTACAGAGTTGCTACTATCTTATTTGGTTCCCTGAAAAACGGGTCTTATAAGATGTGAGTATTGCTTAAGCAGCTCACTAAGATTGGAGTATTATTATACCCAATGTTGTACGACTATTGTTTAGACGGGAAAAGGTAAACCAAGGTAATGTAAGGTGTTTACTGACTTTTCCAATGTGTTATATGCAACTTGTTATGTGTTGCATCTTATATGGCATATTCTTGCATTCATAATAGCTTCTTTGAGATTTATTCTCACCCCTCTCCCTTTAATGTTTTAGATCCAGAGGCAATTGGACCGACCAAGTGAGGGCGGAAAGGAGTTTAGAAGTGGTATTTTGGGAATTGTCGGGTTATGTATAGGTTGGTGTAGAAAGTGTATGTTGGTATAATTCTTTTAAAGGGTTGTATTCATAAACTTTAATTCTATTTTATATTCGATATCTTTTTGTAACTAAAACCGTTTATTACTTTCAAGGTTGGTCAACTCTCCCTCTAATGTGGAAAGAGGTAGAGTATTTTGAAATGGTTGTGTTTATGTTTGAAAGTTAAATCAAGTTTTTAAAGTTTAGGATTTTTGGGTTAGTTTGAGGACGCTCCAGCTCGGACACGTGTAGGTTTCGGGTCGGGGTCCTCACAGTTGGTATCAGAGCTCGGTTTAGAGTTCACGGGTAGAGTCTAGTTTGAGTGAGAGTGTGCGATAACTGACGTCGAGAGTTTCATGCAGGAAATTGTTCAATGACAGAAAATGATATTTACCAATTAAAGAATCAAGGAAATGTGAGCAATATGGAGAGATAGATTCCTCCACAATCATTTGAGGTATATTACCTGTCTCCGGAGTTATGGGTCATATTTTTATAAATCCCCGTTCATTTCGTTCTCATGTAGCATTACATTTCGTTGTTATTTGCATAATTGTCCTAAAGGTTGCCTTATGTGCTGGAGGTTCTACTCCTATGGGAGAGTACCTCGAATCATTCTTGTTTATCATGGTGGTTGTGAAGTATCCATATGTGGGCATGTATTGCCGTTGGATTTGGTCGAGTTACCAATCCGAGAATTATTGATTATATTGACCTGAATTATTTGAATAGTTGTGGTGTTTGGGGAGGACTGTCGCAAGAAGCGAGTCTCCTTATCTATGTTTGACTTGCCTCCGTGTGTGGTTGAGGCGGATAAGTCATTATTTGCTATTATGTCATATATGCGTAAATGTCGAAAGTATGGCCTAATTAAGAGTGGTTTATGGTTGTATAACTTGCGTAAGTAATTATACATTGGTGTCTCGTGGTGGAGACTAGATATATGAGACTAGTATTGAAAATAATGGTCTAAGTGGGATTATATGGTTTATAAGATATCGTGAGTACGAGTCCTTATAGAACTGACATATATTTGCCTTATGTGCTATAAGTTTATTCTCTAAGGAGAGATTGATTGAATTCTTGCTACTAATTTGAATAGGAAATCAGATATTTTGTAGGTGATATCACCCTATAAGTTGACTAAGTGGTGTTCTTCATGTGAGTTTCAAAAATGGGTTTTCATCAGGTATCATACCAGGACATTGAAGCTTTGAGTTGATATAAGGTACTATTTTAGTATTCGGATCCCTAAATAGAGGACACTAGTTGGGATAATAGAATTGATGATTCATTTTGGGAAATTATTTGATAAAGAAGATAATGAGCTTAGCGAATCTCCGTAAGGATAAATTGTTACTATAATTAGGAAAGATGATACTTGGTGGTTATTTATGGATTATAGAGATCCCAAATTCGTAACTGTAAGAAATAAGTATTCGTTATCACTTGTGATGATTTGCATGACTGATTTTAGGAACTAGTAGAATACTCAATGGTTATTAGTTGAATTTTCGGGTGTTACAATTACAGTGAATATTTGTTCTAAGGATATACTTAAGACAACATTTGTATCTAGTATGACCGTTTTGAATTGTGGTTGTGTATTAGTTATGGAGGGTAATTAGGGTAAATGTGAAGAAGTATAATAGATGTAGTTATTGGTGACTTATAGGATCAACTTCAGGAGTTGGTAATATATGTATATGGTTTGTTTTGAGGAATGATTATCATTAGTTGAGAAAATAAAATGGGGATAAATCTTATTGGAAGGCATGATAATTTAGGATGATTACACCGTATAGGTTGACTTAGTTGCGTGACTCATATGAGGAATTGGTGTGATGCTTGGATTTGAGATTGTTGATTATCGAGAGGTAAGTTAGTTTACCTTGTTAATGTTAAATTGCAATTTGGGGATGATTGATCTATGTGAGTTCCAATTATATTTTCTTATTAGAAAATCATGGTATTTGATCGGAAACTTGAGGTATGCAATACGATGTTACTAAGTATAATACCAATATCGAAGGTAGGGAATAGATGACTCAAATTAAGTAAAAGTGTTGAATATTCAACTTGAGGAATGATTGAATCGAGGATGATTTACCAAGTTTATTATCTTAGTGAATGTTTTGGAGTTATCCATAGAAGATAGTATTAGTATTACGAGATTGTGTTTTCTTATAGAGAATTTAACTAAGTATAAAAATCATGAGTGGTGGCTACACTAAATAGAGGTCAAATAAGAAAATTATGTTAAAATTGTTTTAAATGTGTTTTAGAACTTTGGATTTTATATTGGACCTCTGTGTGAGTATTTGTGCCCTTCGGGGATAGTTTGATTTAATAAGATTAATGAACCGTTTTTGTGTACATTAAAATCTGTGAGTAATTTAATTATCTACCCTTTGGTATGGGACAGTTGTATATAATTAAATCACTCGAGTTATTTTGTTAGCTTAGCAATCTTTTGAAAATTTCTTAAAATTGTGAGTGGTTTAGTTAATTAAAACTGGTATGTGACAGTTTTAAATAAATAAACCATTCAAGTCTCATTGGATCTCTTTTTATCTAACCTTTGAAATTCTGAAAGATGTTAAAAAATTTTTTTAGAAAGATTTGGTATTCTAAAGATATAATTTGTACAGAAGCAAGTAAAAAGGCAACCTAGTTTCCCTATAATGATTAATTACATTAAAGATTTGATCCGAGAAATGTTTTGATAATTGTGGGGTTATTAATGTGACGGTCGCAGTAGACTCGGTTTTTGTTTTGGAGTTGGATCGGCTCCGTTGTGGGCGGCCAACCATTTGATTGAATATTGATGCATCACTTTGGACACAGGCATAATTATAGCATTGAATTATGATATATAGTCGACTAGTATTCCGTTTATGGGAATCAGGGTCTTATTAGCATGTTTTCATTTATTATTTCATAGGCAGTTATTTAATGTTTGTATCATGAGAAATGAGTATGAGATAATTGAAATAACTCGTTTCAAGCGAGTCAAGACATAAGGTGGTTTGGTCATAAGGGTGAAAATAGAAATTTGACGTTAGAAGATTTATTAAAATATTTAGAGTTCTAGATTGAACTGAGAGTATTATCACGATGAATTTTGTGATTGGGTTACCTTGAAAGTAAAAGGAGTATGTTGTTTGTTTATATGAAGTTGATAGTATTTTCTACTTATTATATATATTTATATTGATGAGATTCATTGATTAAGTCCTCATATATGTTAGGAAATTGTTTGATTGTATAAATCCCATAGGATCGAATGGATTGGATAGACATCTTTTGGGAAGATCATTTTGGAATGTAGGAATGCTATTGAGTTTAACTTTGTGAAAATTTGAGGAGTCATTACTTATTGTTGAGGATATGCCACGGGCATGTACAATGGCTTTTAGTAGTCGATAGGTCGTATGGTTACTAGTGGTTGGGTGCGTATAATAGCAGTTATCATTCTAGCATTGAGATAAGACCGTATGAGGCGTTGTTCGGGAAAAAAATATCGATCTCTAATTTGTTGGGGTGAGGTTGGAGAAGCAAGGCCTAAGGTAAATTGGCGCCAAAATTTGTTAATCCATTTGAAGTTTTAGAAAAGGTTGGTGAATTGACTCATAGACTGACTTGGAGCAGCTTATAGATTATTTAAAAGTTTTAAATGCAATATTGTAATGTAATTGGTGACATAGGTGGTATACCTTCATTTATTATATTTTATTGAGGTCGTGAAAATTCGGTTAAGTGATATTTGTATGGTATTCTTGGGACATTAAGTTGTAATATCGTATTATTAATGAAATTAGAAATCTTGGAAAAGAATCATAACATTGAAGAGACTAATTGGGAATTGGAGTCTGAGGCATACATAAGTAACCGAGGCGGGTTGAACATTTAGGTAAGTGACGGTCAAATTCGAGACGAATTTTCTTTAAGGGGGAGTGAGTGTAACGACCCCAACCCTAGGCACCAATTTCAGTATTATATTATATGCTTTTAAAATTAATGTTAACTTTATGTGACCGTTGATGTCTTTAATTTCTTATTTTTACGATAGGATGGTTGGGAAAATAATTTTAGAATCTTGGAATTGCTAGAGAAATTAAATAAAGTATCTTGGGGGAAAATAAAAAATAGAAAAAATAAATAAAGAGTAAGATAAATTTAAAATGTGGGTAGAATAAATAATTGGGTTAAATGGTTAAATTAAGTGGAAGCCTTTAGTTAGTTGTGAAGGGGGGCCAAAATGTTTACTTCCTCCTAAAACCCCCCAAGTGTCCACTCTCCCCATACTCCCTCTATCCTTCCCCCACTTCCCTTCTTACTCCTCTAACCTCCTCATTCCTCTCCTTCATTTTCTTCTTCTTCCTTCTCCAAAGAAATCATCCATGGAAGCTTACTTGAAAGCCTTGCTTTCCAAAATTCTACCAAGTACAATTCTCTTCCATTTTCAAATCCGAGTGTACTTTTGAGCTTGGGACAACTAGAGGAATCAATCAAGCTAAGAAGATCCTCATTTCATCCTAAAATCATAAGGTGAGTTATTATGATTTCCCCTTCTATGTGATGTTCATAAACTATTAAATGTTGTTCTTATTGTTGAAATGGTTGATTGATGCTTAGAAACCTTCTTGGAGTTGAGGAATTTAGTAAATGCTTTAGAATGTTGTTGTTGGATAAGAAAGTGGGTCAAGAGGGTAAGCAAATGGGTTTAATTAAAGTAAGAAGTTCAAACTTGGAATGAGGTAGTTAAATTGGTGGAGTTAGATTAGAAGATTTTTAGCTTGAAATAAGATGATGAAATGGGTGGGAACTTAAGTAGTAAATAATCTAAGTCTATACTATTTTGGGTTTGAATGATTTAGGTTGAGGATTGAAAAGTTAGAAACCATTTTGGTGTTCATGGAAATAAGGGTGTTAAAAGGAAAAGAATGTAAGTAAAAAGGGATTAGAATTGGGCAAGGGCTGAATCGCCACTTGGGCGGTCGCCCATGGGGGCTTGAGCGGCCGCCCATGTGGCCAGTAACTGGAGTGCATACTTTTCCTTCTTGGGCGGTCGCCCAAGTCATCTTGGGCGGTCGCCCATGTTGCCAGACCTTCCCCAGTTTCCGTTCTTGCTGATTTTTGACAACAACCTCGTGGTATAACTCCTAACCATTGTAAATTAGTGGAACCTAAACCAACCCAGATATGAATTAATCCTTTTAACTTAAGTTATAGGTAGAACACTTGAGTCACTTAAGGATACCTTAAATGGGTTAAAATGGAACTAAGGAAGCACTTTAGACCCGACTTAGAAATTGTTTGGCAATCTTGTTTGGCCACTTATCAAATGTAACTTCCACTTGGTGAATTGAGTTGGGACCTTCATAGAGGCCATATATTGTTGTATAATGACTATGTAGGGTGGATTGATGATACTTCATTGCCTTACTTGAGTTCACATTCATTGATTATATTATGCTTAGTGTTCTACATAAATGTTGCACTATGATATTGGTTGAACATGAGTATATTTTACCATGTTGCTATATTGTTTATCCCCTTTGTGGATTATATTTCAAGTAACTATTATGTGCTTGATAATTTGTTAATCGGTGATATTGGGGTATAACATAATACGATCAATTATGGAAGTGTGACCTAATGTGATCGGATTATGTTATACTGTGACCGTCCCCTTACGTGGCCACGGGTTGGGGTATAGCATCCGTATTGAGCCAAAAGCCTTACGAGTTGCTACTATCTTATTTGGTTCCCTGAAAAACGGGTCTTATAAGATGTGAGTATTGCTTAAGCTCACTAAGATTGGAGTATTATTATACCCAATGTTGTACGACTATTGTTCAGACGGAAAAAGGTAAACCAAGGTAATGTAAGGTGTTTACAGCTTTTCCAATGTGTTATATGCAACTTGTTATGTGTTGCATCTTATATGGCATATTGCTGCATTCATAATAGCTTGCTGAGATTTATTCTCACCCCTCTCCCTTTAATGTTTTAGATCCCGAGACAGGTGGACCGACCAAGTGAGGGCGGAAAGGAGTTTAGAAGTGGTATTTTGGGAATTGTCGGGTTATGTATAGGTTGGTGTAGAAAGTGTATGTTGGTATAATTCTTTTAAAGGGTTGTATTCATAAACTTTAATTCTATTTTATATTCGATATCTTTTTGTAACTAAAACCGTTTATTACTTTCAAGGTTGGTCAACTCTCCCTCTAATGTGGAAAGAGGTAGAGTATTTTGAAATGGTTGTGTTTATGTTTGAAAGTTAAATCAAGTTTTTAAAGTTTATAGGATTTTTGGGTTAGTTTGAGGACGCTCCAGCTCGGACACGTGTAGGTTCCGAGTCGGGGTCCTCACATGTTTTATGTTTATTTTAGTTAGATCTTTAATTTATGGTAACTGATGCATTGCTAAATGTGAGGCAATAGATTTGTATATTTATAAATCTTGGTAATGACTTACTTTTACCAACTTTCCTATAAGGTTCAAATCATATATCTCTCTCTCTCCTCCTTCTCTCATTTTGGTTTCGTGTTTTGAAGTGCTCCCTGTTTAAGGTCGGCGATAACCTGCAATGTTAAATCAAGCTCAATATCTCCTTTCTCCACTGGGATCTTAACACTCCATGAATGTCCAAAAATTTTTAAGTTTATACCTATATTTCTCTCTCTCATGCTTCCCCCCACCACCACCACCTGTACCGTCACCACCAATATTGATGTCTCTCATTAACTACTCAAATACAACTTTGATGCACTCCTCATTAGACTGTCGTAACTCCCAAAACCATTAACTCTTCCTCATGTATGTTTTCCTAAGCTAAAATCTATTGTCATCATTCTTTTTTCATCCACATCGACCTGAAGATCAGCATAGTCATCTAATTCTGCTCTATTGCCTCTGAGAAACCTGTTTGAAAGAGTTAATTAAGAAATCCCGTAGGCACTCAACTATTAATGAAAAATGAAAAAAAATTAGCAGAGTAAGGAAACTTAAAGTACTTATAAATCTTTCACTATTGATTACTACCGGTGTGTTCCTAATTCAATTATATTTATCGCACACGGCACGCCCACAACTTAATGTAAAGCAGATAAAATCTGAAAATCTGCAGACCAAAGTTTCCAAACAAATAATTTTAATATCAGGGCAACACACCTGTTTATAGAGCACTCCTCTCAACAACTTCTTCTCAAGCAGCACATTCTTTGAAAACTGATAATAGTGGAAGTATTTCAACGGGAGAGAGATTGATCAATTATATGCTCTGTGATAGCAGAATCCAAGAAAAGACATCACTAATTAAACCAAAGGCAAACAGAGACTTAATAAAAATTGTTCAACTCATCAAATAGTACTTCAGAAAATAAAAAGAAAAAGAAAAAAGATAGTTCTTGATGAAAATATAAGAAACTACATAGAGCAAATATGAATGCGATCACCAATTCATATAGAAAAGATGAGAAATTCGATCTTAAATATGCATTTTATCTCTAAAGCTCACATCAGAACTGGAAATTGATTAAAGAATAAAACAAAATTGGAATGACCTCAGATGACCATAAAAGAAAGGAAGAAGAGGCAACTATGAGACCAGTAGATATACCAAAAAACGTGAGAAACATCATAACCATGTTCTAATAGAGATGTATTATTTATTCCATTAATAGTGGTTTCTGATAGCTTGTATTCAGCTGTTAGGTTAAAAATTGTGAGATTTAACATACACTCCCTTCGTCTCAATTTTTTTGGCCACCCGATTTATTGTTTTCAATAAAACCTCACACTAGTTATCTCTTGTGAATGTAAAAGGTTGTAAGTTATTTAATTTAGGTAGGGGTGCAATGGGGAAGTGAATCGTTACAGTTGATTGGGTTCTTACGTGGGAAATAAATGAGAGGGACTGAAAAGAAAATGTGTCCAATATAAATGAGACCAATGGAATACATACGAATGCAACTAAAAAAGGGAATATCAGAAGCGAGTTTCGCAAGTTAGTCACATAAATATTTCCCAACAATCCTTGATATTTCATTTACTCTAGGGCTTTTAGACTTCTGTTCATGCCCTCTGTTATAGCATCATTGCAAGACTGAATATATAAGAGTTTCAAAATCGTATACATTCATAAGGGATTCAGCCACTGATATTAGCTTGGCAGATCATAGCATGGAACTTATTTTGGATAAGGATATTAAATGGAACTGCAAAAAGAGATTATTTCAGATGAGATGATAACTTTAACCTGAAATTGTACTACTTCCTTCCATTAAAATGAGGGTTCATTGTTTGAAAGAAATTGTCTTTCTTTTTCTCGAGAAGTTACTACCTTCAACTATTATTTTCTTCCAGGATAAGGAATCATGTGACATGAATACAGATGAGAAAATTGAAGAAGCTGGAAAGAAAAAGTAAGAAGGAATTGCCTTCTTCATGGCTATAAAATATGATACCACTTTTGGAGAAGAAGAGAAGAGACAGGCGAAAGCTTTGAAGGTGTGTTGCAATCTGAGCAATGCTGCATGCAAGCTGAAATTAAAGGATTACAAACAAACCGAGAAGCTTTGCACCAAGGTATAACAAATATCGTTTTGAAAGAAAATAAATAGATAGTTACATGTTTCTTCTATGTATTAAAATAAAAGAGACTAAAAAAATGAAAACCTCTATGTGCATAAAGGGCAATGAATATACTGGATTCTCTATGTTATTAACAGCAACCAGATTAACAAAAAATGGCTTATTTGTATTCCCTGATCAGGTTCATGGCGAAGCGAAAAAGGGAGGCAGATAATTAATTACAGAAAAATAAGGGAATAGTGTAGAATTACCTTGGATGGCTATGAAATCACTTAGATGTGTCTAGGAGATTTACTGAATAAAAAGAACGCAGATAGAACAATATGAAAACGTCGTTATAAGAAGAGGCCAGTAAGTCCTAATACTATAGGACTTCTTTTAGTTTAGTTGCTGATTTACATTAGGTCTATCTAGCTAATTGAAATCAAATTTCAAATGTTTGATTTGTTAAGATCCGTATACCTCAGTCACGGAATTGAGATATGAGATCAGCTTTAGATTCGGATTTCATCAATTTAATATTTGAAGTAGTTTTGTGAAACAACTAATATTTATCTAAACGTGTAATTATTAAACCAAAATTAACCAAAAAAAATTAAAACTTGGAAACAGATTCAGATTCGGATTTCATCAATTTAAAATTTGAAGTAGTTTTGTGAAACAACTCATATTTATCTAAACGTGTAATTATTAAATCAAAATTAACAAAAAAAAAATGACCCGTATACCTCAGTCACGGGATTGAGATTTGTGATCAGCATTTTCTTATACCTATTTGGGATCAACTTTTTCTTATACCTATTTGTTACTCATAAAAGCACTGATTTGTTACAACTTAATTTGGATTAAAATTCACGTGAATCTTTTAAAAATCTGGCGTTTAATTTGGGATTAAATCTTATTGAAATTTAAATTCTCTTATGGGTGTAATTCAAAATTTCGAATTTAAGTAAATATAATTAATAATTACTAATTACTAAGTAAAATTAAATTAAAATTAGATAAAAGGTAGACTTAAGTATCATGGTTGACGAATGAGAAACCGTCACGTGAAATTTCACATCATAATTTCATATGACAGACGGTGTGCATCAGGATTTTTTCTGTTTTAATATATTATATAGATATATAGAAACCTTGAGGGTACATATTATTTTTTAAGGTGGATTATGTATTTGTACTTATGTAGAGCACATCATGCATGTGCATGTACATTTGGTACATACTCCTATATGATTGGATGCAACATGCGTATTGTCATGTATGGATCATGGATGGATCATGGATGGATCATTCATCCATGCATGATCATGATATTAGTGAGTAGTAAAGATGGGTCATTGTTGCAAAATCTATTTGCAGTCCCTATGAAATCGGTAGTTGAGAAAATGACATAGAACTTCAATACATTTGTCTACTTTTCACTATTCATATAGCTAAGTTTTAAGATTAATAACCTTTGGTTGAGCTACATCTTAACCCTACCAATCCATTATTTCCTCATAGCACCTACTCAGTTTGGACATAAGTTAAACAAATCTAGGGCAATATGAGCTCTTAATTGTACTCTTTATAATGATATACTCCCTCCGTCCCACACCAAATGTTTCAAAATGGGTTCAACGTGAAAATTAAGAAAAGTGATATAGGAAAGAGAAAAAGTTTAAATGTTGTGAGTATGAAAAATGATGTAGGAAAGAGAAAGTGGGGTAGGAAATAATTAGTGGATATTTATTGTGAGTATGACAAGTGGGTCCCACAAATAAAAAAGTAATAAAAACCTTCTTTTTTTGGATTGAGACATTTTAAATGGGACGCCCAAAATAGAAAGTTGAGACATTTGGGGAGGGGGGGGCGGAGGGAGTATCATTAAAGACAACATTTTTTTAATAAAAAATTGATTTTTTTATTAATAAATGACTTAATCTATTATAAGAGTATACTTGACAGTGATAGAAATTGCATTTGATGGAGTTTAAATTCCTAATCTCTTGTATGAAAAGTGACATCAAATACAACTTGAACTAAAAAAAATATTGGCATATTTTGAGAAATAGTTTTTAAGGTTATACAAATGGCACTGGCAGAAAAAACAAAATTTTGAATATAAAGCTTGTAGTTCTCGCAATTCATTAATAAAGAAATAATAATTAAAGATTTCTAACCCTAGTTGTGACCAAAATTGGTATTTAGGGCTCACTCTTGACATATTTTCTCCAATCAGGAATCTCATATTTCATTTTATCGATATAGGCCTAATATGGTTAATAATTGTCGATTTTAGGCTTTTTAATGGAAATTTAAAAACCCCTAGAACATGTCCTAAATTGACAATTATTGACCATATTAAACTCCAAATGTTGAGAATTTTAGCTATTTTTGTCAATAGGCCCAAAATTAATAATTATTGATCATATTGAGTCTTAAATTAATATGTCGATATTGAATCCTAAATTGCAATTTGCCCATTTATTTAATGCTAGTAACATTTTAATTTAATGTCTAACAAGCTGTCCATGAAGGTCTTTTAATTGAAAAGGGATTCTTATTTGATGTTGGTAGGGACAAAACTGATGGAATAGGTGGTCACTTGGTTTGAGACAAAGCTAACTGACTTTCACATTGTTGAAACACTCCACCAAAGTATGTTTTAAAAGCCAAACCAATTTGTGTTCTTTTGTTCCCAGGTTCCCTCTTCAATTTCACACTTAAATACACTTTTTTTTTTTTGGAACATAAAAAAAAAGGTTGAATCTTATAAAGTAGTCAATTTTGGATCGTCAAATTCTAGACATTTGATCAAGCTACAACACTCATTAACTTGATCGTGCATCGATTCAAATTTAGGATTTTTAAGATTGAGTTTCAGAAAAATCAAAATTTAGACCGTTAAATCAATAAATTGTATTTTCATCTGCAAAAATCATATCTATAGTATAAAACACACTTCCACTATCTACAGTACTATGAACAGTACCATATGTCGAATTTCCCATTTTGTCCTCATACATTTGTCCCTTTCACATTTTGCCCTTAAAAAAAGAATTTTTTTTTTAAATAAAAAAAATGTGTCCTCGGACTTAATTTAAAAAAAAAAAAAAACTTGTCCTCGAACACGAACTTATTCTAGTATTTATATAAAATATAATTTAAACCGTTGGATGAATATGCCCCAAATTCCATATGAATTTGTAGTGGGGGAGAAACAGGAAGCATCATGGTATCATTTACATGTAGTTCCAAAAGGAACGGAATGTCATGGGAGCATCCCTACTGTTTATATGATGGGGCCCTTGACATGATCAATCTTTTGGTGACCTCTCTTTTCCCTCATGCATTGATCTCATTATTTGCTTGTATAAGGTTGTACATTAACCAAGGACTACATAAATATGGAAGCAATTGGGTTGTGGTGAGTGATGATTCACAACGGATTGGTCCGGCATGGCCTACCAACGGATTGTCACTAAAAAACCCGATTTTTTTTTTTTTTAAAAAAAGGTCTTACATCTAACTCAAGTTCAAACTTGAACTTCAAACCCCATCCACCTTTTATCCAAATTTCAATAGTATTAGGGCCGTTTGATTCGATGAAAAAAGGTGAAGGAATGAAATGGTCAATGAAATTGAATTCCTGAAGGAATTGGAATGGAATTTAAGCTGGTCAAACCTTGTATTTGATTGGTACAGAATGAAATGAAATTGTCATTCAATTCCTTGACAAATCATGTTTGATTTGAATATATAAATTATAGGAATTGAATAAAAACATATAAAATATCCAATTTACCCTACTTTAAAAAAATTAATGAGTAAAAAAAATTATTTTTTGGAGGAGAATGGGGTGGGGTAGGTAGGGGTATGAAAAATGAGTAAATTTTTTTTTTTTGGGCATGGGAGAGGGGTGGGCAGGTGGGTGGGTGGGTGGGTGGGGTGGGGTAGGCAGGGGGTGGGTGGGGTAGTTATAAAAAATGATTAAATATTTTTTTGGGGTGGGGTAGGGTGGGTGGGGGGGGTGGGCAGGGAGTGGGTGGGTAGTTACAAAAAATGATTAAATTTTTTTTTGGGTGGGAGTGGGTGGGTGGGGTGGGGTAGGCAGGGGGTGGGCAGGGTGGGTGGGTGGGGTAGTTACAAAAAATGATTAAAAAAATTTTTTTTTGGTAGGGGGGTGGGTGGGAGGGGTAGGCAGGGGGGGTAGACAGGGTTGTTACAAAAAATGAGTAATTTTTTTTTTGGAGGGGGGGGGGGAGGGGGAGGGCGGAGGGTTGGGTGGGGTGGGAGGGGTAGTTACAAAAAAATAAGTTTTTTTTTTTTTGGGGGTGGGGGGTGGAGGGTAGGCAGGGGTGGGGGGTGGAGGGTAGGGGTGATTTGGGTTTTGGGGTATTTTGATCATAAATTTTTTTACAATTTCATTCCCTAAGGAATTCATCATTCCTTCCATTTCTTGAAGAAATGTCCAATTCCTTCCATCAAAGGAATTTGTCATTTCGATGGAATGAAAAAACTTGAAAAACTTGAATCAATTAACATGCCTAAGAAATTGATCAAGCGAAATTGACCATTCCATTTTCTCACTTTACCACGAATCAAACGGGGCCTTACTGAATCCTTCCAATCTTTTCAATCTAAAATATGTGTTCATTTTTTTAATTTTCTTTTGGGTTGATCCAAAATAGATGCTACACATTTTATTAGACTACTCCCATCGGTGACTCCCATTGTTGGGTCACCACTAGGGTCAAAAAAAAAAAAAAAGTCGTGAAAATGGACATCCTAGGGCGGCCAGCCAACCCCCAAACCCCCAGGTTGGGTCACCAAATTGTTCCTATATTTTGTACATGCCACTCTCATTGGATGGCTTGTGTTTATACAAATATATTTTTAAAATTAGTATATTTTATATAATTATATAAAATAAAAAATATATCAAAATTAATATTTTTTTATAATTGTATGAGTAATTATTTTTAATAATTGTACGGTTAATTTTAGAAATATTATTACTAATACAATATTTAAAAAAATAAAATGATAAGTATTTTAGGTAAGTTGGAGTAAAAAATTTTTTTTTATTAAAAGGCTGGGTTGGGTTGGGTTGGGTTGGGTCACTGATGAAAGTATAAATTATACTGTATAAGGTTGGAAGTTGTATATATGAAAGTGAGAAAAATTAATATTTTATTTGAAATTGGGGTGGGTTGAGTCACTAATATTATTGTGATAGTCTTAATGGTAGATCTAATTGCTTGTTTCCATGGAGTTTTTTGGGACTCAAATGTAAATTATTTTTGTTTAATATTTTATTTATTTTTATGTGGTCTAATGAATTTCCTTAATCTGCGTCAAGTCGATATATTCACTTTAACCCAAAAAAATTATTACATTTAATTTGATAAATAATTTATTTTTTTTACCAAATTTAACATAGAACTTTAAGAAATCACGTTAGTTTGAGGTACTTTGGATTACGATGTATTTTTCTTTCAACAAAAATCTTGAAATTTACAATGAAAAATTTTCCCATTTTTTTTTTAATACACAGGAGTAATAAATCTACACCACTGAAGTGAATTTGGTGGTGAAGCTTATCTGCAGAGTGCAAGGGAACAAGTAAACCTAACCCTTTAATTTCCTACACGGTGATCAAATTTCCATTAAGACTGACCTCTAGATGTTGTTGCCTTTTGTAGCTAACAAATCTTTTTGAATTTTGTGTTTGTCGGTTGGATATACTCCCTCCGTCACACGTGAATGCAAACTTATTTCTATTTTGGTTCGTCCCACGTAAATGCAAACTTCCCAAAATAGCAAAGAATATTCACTATTCCACCCACTCATTCTCTCTCCTATTTTACTTTTACACTCACAACATTCTCTCTCCTCACTATTCCTTCCACTCATTCTATCTCCTATTTAATTTTTCATACTCACAACATTTAACTTTTTTTCTTTCTTACATCACTTTTCCTTAATTCCCACACCCAAAAAATTAGTTTGCAATCACGTGGGACGGAGGGAGTATATCCAAAGGGGAATGCTTTTAATTTAATTTAATTTTAGCTAACACTTGGAAGGGTTGGGATCTGTTTGTCTACTGAGTAGGGTTATCTGCATGCCTTATGACTTCATCATCATCCCTTAAAGAAAAGGGTAGGGTCTAATGTTGGAGGACAATGTCAATGGGCTCCTTTGGCAAAAAAAGGGCATCCTAAGTTTCATTCATACTCCCTCCGTCCCACGTTAGTTGAGACTTCTTTCCTTTTTGGGTCGTCCCACGTTGAAGTCCAAAATTCAAGAAAGGAATCTTCACTATTTACCCCACTCATTCTCTCTCCTATTTCACTTTTACACTCACAACATTCTCTCTCCTAACTATTCCTCCCACTCATTCTCTCTCCTATTTAATTCTTCATACTCACAACATTTTCTTTCACTTTTTCTCTCACTTACTTTTCCTTAATTGGTGTGCCCAAAAAGTTAGTCTCAACTAACGTGGGACGGAGGGAGTATACTTTAATTTTTTTTTATTTTTTTTGTTATTGTGATTTAAAAAATTCTTTAGTTAAACCAACTCTATTTAGAAAAAGCTTTTTATATGAACATTTGTATTAATTTTCATCAATTTCCAATGTTAGATAAAAAGCTCTAATATATTGTGAGAAAAGTTTTAAGCTTTTTATTTTTGACTGAGGGAAAATGTGACATATGAAAGTCAGCAAAAAAAAAAAAAAATTTAAAAAGAGCAATTCCAATATTGATTTTCTGAAAGCAAATTTTATTAGGAATATATATTGTGTTTATCTTGTTACCAAACTTAGAAATTTTGTATATCAATTATAGATTCAAATCTTATAAACCTGGGAAGATTATTCTAGAACATCTGCTTGTAACTCTATAAATATGTATCGCTTGTATGATAATAAATTGAGTTTTTCATATCAACCATTTTTCTCTCATTTATAAATTGATTTCGTCTAACCCTTCTTCAATTCAATATGGTATCAGAGTCAATATGATACATAATGAGACTTCTTCGCCAAAATCCACGACAAACCCTAAGCCGCCCACCCTAGCATCATCCCACGCTTCCGCTACCCACCATCAAAATCACTACCCTCCTACACCACATCACCACCCTCGGCTTAAACCTCTATAAAGCCGAAATCCTAATTTTCTTTTCTTTATTTTTCACTCCAATATAGTATCAGAGCCATGATGGTCTTTATCCGCCAAATCCTAGCGACAAAACCCTAAGCCGTCCCACCCCCTCACCACCATTACTTCCCCAACCAACTATCTAAACCCCACCCACCTCCATCTCCAAACATCACCCTCGGCAAACCCTCATAGTCGAAACCCTCTCCCCCTTCCACCACCAACCTGCAGCAAACTCTAAGCCGCCCCACCCAAACACCGCAACTCACTTACGCCATGTCCACCATTCATTCACCACCCTCAGCAAACCATTATGCCGAAACCACCCTAACTTCATCACCCACTTGCGTCTCCTCCCTCCAAAATACAACCCTCGGCAAAACTCCTAAAAATACGAAACCCTAAAACTACCACAAAAAAGTACCCACATCTGCCTCTACCCCCTCCCATACCATCGTCGGCAAAACTAATAGCCGACACTCCCTTTTTCCAACTTCCTTATCCACCCTTCTAAATCACATAACCCTCGGCAAAAACCCTAAAAATCCGAAACCCTAACAACTGCCTTCCGCCATTAACACCACTCGGCCATACAATGGTTTTGAGAACCCACAACCCCACCGTCTCTGACATAGTCATGCATGCCGCCACTCTCCCAAAACCTGACGACATCCAACACCACCACCATATCATCACCTCGAATGCGAGGAACCAACTACAAAAAAAACCCTCACTCATCCAATCTCAAAACTCAATCTACAATGGCGCCTACAACCCCTTTTTTGGCGCCCATATCACTTAGTCTAGTCACCAATCTAGACACCACCCTCAAACCCTTGTCAAAACTGACAATGGCACAACCCTACTCCACCCAAAATTTCACCATCCTTTGCACAACCACTAGCCGAAACCATATTATTTTTACCCGAAACCCTATTATTTTCATTTTCTTCAAAAAAAAAAAAAAACTCATGGTGTCATCACATCGGCTCTCACACTAGCCAACCAGCTGACAGGGCCGTTGTACATTTTGACGCCCTAGGCAAACTATATGGCTTAGGGCTGGGATTCTGCTGGTTTTGGGCTGAGAAGGCCAGATTGGGACCTCCCTTGCAGAAAAAAAAATATGTCTATGCTAAGACTCGAACCTGGACCAAGTTGTTAAATAGGATTTTATGCAATCTGCATTACCACTACAACTGAGCTTCTTGATGTGTACATTTTGTAAAATTTATACTCCCTCCGTCCCCATAATTAGTTCACCCTTTTTGGCTCGGCACGCAAATTAAGGATGGAGAAAATATTGTGAGTATAATAGTAAAATAGGAGAGAGAATGAGTGGAGGAAATAGTAAATTTGAAAAATGTTGCGAGTGTAATAGTAAAATAGGAGAGAGAATAAGTGGGTGGAATAGTAAAGATTTTTTACCTAAAAAGAAAAGGTGAAGCTTTAAATGGGACACCCAAAATGGCAAAAGATGAAGTTATTAATGGGACGGAGGGAGTATATATAATAAAATATAAATTTTGGGGTCCTTAAAATTGGACAAAATTCGGAGGCCCTAGGCGACGGCCTCACCCGTCTCATAGCAGGGCCGGGCCTGCCAGCTGATAGTTGATGCCACCCTTGATGCGATAACACCAGCAACCACATCACATCATAAACCACATACACGTACGGAAGCACATGCATCTCCACCCGCTCCATCAAACCCGGTTCATCTCATCACTTTCAAGATTAACTTATATAAGGATCATCTATCTTTCGGGAGAATATTAGGAATATAATATTATCAAGTATATATTGTGTTATATATTGTGTTTATTTTGTTAATAAACTTAGAGATTATTTATATCAATTAGAGATTCAAATCTTATAAAACTGGGAAGATTTTTCTATAATACTTGCTTGTAACTCTATAAATATATACCTCTTGTATCGTAATAAACTAGTACTATGAGCCTGTGCCAAAGGCACGGTGCCAGTATGAAAATGATAAGAAGTGAGAAAAATGGAAATGCATGTTAATGGTTATTTCTAATCATTCAGTATTCCAAGTTAAAGGAGAGTAAAGTGTAAATGATGATTAAATAAATAAAATACCTTCATTCAAATTGCATCTAAATCTCCTTCACTACTTCAGAATCATTTAAAATTTCAGTGGGAGCGTAGTAAGAAATTAAATTCAGTTAATGAAATTCAGTTTTCTTCAAGGTAAATGACTAGCAAGACAAACACCGAAAGACGAGAAGATCCTTCGTCGACATCAAAGGGATAAATTCCCACCAAAATTGCCTAAAACCTATGACCGAACGACCTTACTCGGCATAGAGAGGTAAATTATTCAAAATTGCCTAAGACCTATGACCGAACGACCTTCCTCGACATAGAGAGGTAAATCATTCAAAATTGCCTAAGACATATAACCGAACGACCTTCCTCGGCATAGAGAGGTAAATCATTCAAAATTTCCTAAGACCTATTAACGAATGACCCTCCTCGGCATAAAGAGGTAAAGCATCAAAAATTGCCTAATACCTATGATCGAACGACCCTGCTCGACGTAGAGAGGTGACATTAAGATTATCTAATACCTATGTCGAACGACCTTCCTTGACATAAAGAGATAAAACTCAAAAAATTATCCAAGACCTATTACCGAGCAACCTTTCTCGGCTAAGAGAGATAAAGTCAAACAAGCAAAGCGTCATTCCGAGTAACCTCCCTCGGCCTAATGACTAAACTTTCAAAATTATCAAGTGTCTAAGATCGAACGAGCTTCCTCGATTTAAGCAAGGTAAAAATTGAATGACAAGAAGGACTACCTCGGCTTCCCAAGTTAGTTTGTACTTGTACAAATATTCAACACACAAACTTTCAAACAATCAACAAAGTTCAAATAAAGGCAGTTCATATCAAAGCAATAAAGTTAGACAAATAAGGATTGAAGAAATGCATTTCATTGATAAAAGAAGTGAATTACAAAAATCCTATTCTATTACATCAACAAAGTATAATAAAAAGCCTTTAAGCTTGATCGTCTCTCCTAAATAGATCGTCTTGCTCGGGGGCAGCATCTGGGATGATGAATTGATCAACTTGGGCTTCCTCGGTTTGCCCCTCCCGGCGTCCTCCTCCTCATCAGAAGCTTCCTAATCTTGGATCTTCTCTATTAAAGTATTGATGTTCTGAGGATCAACTGGAGGGGGGACCTAAGGGCATTCTCATAAAATGGCACCAAGGCATAGCCAGACCGGGCAAGCAAGCCTACGTCAGCATTCAGCGTTGGGTCCAACAAGGCCCTTCTGGCTAAGTGGAGATAGCCGTCAGAGTACATGGTGGCCGTCTTCTCGGTCAAGGCTTGTCTGAAGGTCGGGCTAACCTTAAATTGAGAGATAGCCTCTGCAATTTGTATAGGCAAGCTGGCCTCCAACTGTTTATACCGGGCATCAACCTACTCGGTATTTGCCTTAAGCTTAGACACGAGCTTCTCAATCTCAGCTCGCCCGGCCTTGTTGGCTTCCTCGGCCTTAGCTTGAGCTGCCTTGGCCGCCCTCTCTTCTCTCTCGGCCTCTGCCTTAGCCACCTTCTGCTCATCAATCTCCTTCATGAGGGACTTGATCAGCTCAACTGCCTTGGCCAGGTCGTCCTTATTTTTCTCAATCTGACGATCAAGGCGTTACTCCAAATCATCAGCTGCCTGCTCCTGATGGCCTAGGAAGTCATAGTTGCAAGCTACACAAACAAAGAAAAACATCAGCATTAGCAAAAAAAATCACAAGTATGATAAAATCGAGAAGGAAAAGAAAGTTATGATGATAAGCTTACCTCGCTTAGAAGGAGGCCTTTCCTATTGGCCAGGTGCTCCTTGGTCGGCTTGGCCTCAATAAAATGTTCGAGCAAGTCCTAGTCCATTGCATGATGGACTACACTCTGGCCTAGCCTGAGCTTGGGGCCCTTCCAGGCCAGCACCTCCAAACCCTTAATTTTTGGGTAGAAGGCTAACTCATTGGCCACCTGCTCGACTTCAGCATACATTTTCACGTGTCGGGCAGTGACCTCCTTGGAGGAAGATCCAACATTTTTCTTAGAGGGAGGTTCCTCCTGCACACTGTCCACCCTTGGTCTTTTTTGGGCAGAGCTTCTCTCACCGGCTTCAGACTCCACGGTCTCAATAAGACCGACTTGTCTCATTGCCTCCTTGACATCAGGAGTTAGGATTTGGGAACTTTGTCTCTCTTTAGTCTGGGCCCCTTGCCCGTCATTTCCTTACTCAGTAGAAGCTTCAGCGCCCCCACTGGCTTAAAGGGCAGAGCCCCAGCTTCCTTTGTGGCCAAGACGGCCTGTCTTTCCACGGCGTTAGAATGCCTCTTATTTTGGGCTGAGGACCGATAATTCCTCCTTTTCAGCTTAATAAAAGCTTGAGGGTCCATAATCTCCTCTTCCATTTTCTTAGTTTACTCCTTTGTTAGATCTGCAAAGACGAGAAAGACATATTAATACAATGACGAGCAGTGACATAAGCAAGATAAAAATTATGCAAGTATGAAAGACGGGAAAGAATGAAATTTACAGCCGGGAATGCCATCCTTAATAAGGCATCTGTCCTCGTAGATTTTGTAAACGTCGCACTCATCGTGAAAAACAAGGCCCGGATGCACCCTCCAATCTGGAAACCTATTCCCCCTTGTGACGGGGACGAGAGGCATCAGCCCGTCCAAAGGCCATGGCATGATGCCGGCATGCACATAATATCTCTGATCGGTCTCCAAAGTGTACTAACACAGAGTGCCTACCTTGGCAAACTCCCTCAGTCTCTCAATCAGTTGGGCACTCCACTCAGGCCTCCATACCTGCTCGGGTACACGTGGGTATTCTGAGGGAGAGGGAAACTCCCAGCCTTGTCGGCTCTCCACCCTAATGACGTGGTTATTCCTCCCGGATCCTTACCCAACAATAGAGGACGCTCCAAATGGTCAGACTTCAAATAATAAAGGTTGATATGGTCAATAATCTCGGTCCAACCTTGGAATAGCACAATGTTGGGAGATTCCACATCAAGTCCGTCTATCCTAAACCGACTAGGATAATCGACGTCAGTTATAGGAGATTGGTACCTCGTCAAAATCTCCCTTATCTCGTTCACACTCAACATCATCCACGGCCCATCGATTCTCTGATAAATCCTAAGATTCTGGGTGTGGTAACAATACAATGCGTTTGGGTTGCTTCTCCAAGTACGGGCCATGGCTACGAACGAGAAGGGTACAAGATTGGTTCAAGAAATCACTCAAGAAAATTTTCAAGAAAAGCTTCAAGAACAACAATGGCGATTTTGAACAAATCCACCAAGAACAATACCAAATCCAAGAAATTACCAAGTAAAATGTGGAAAATAGAGAAGAGGGAGAAGATTTATACCTTAATCGAAGGATTGATGTAGAAACGCACTAACAGATTAAGCACAAATTGACCAAGAAATCAAGAACAAACTGGCGATTTGAAGCTTATAGTTTATCTCTCAACTGCAAAGGGCAATAAAAGAGTAGAAAGGAAAGAGGTTTTTGTTTTTATACCCAAATCTAAAAAATGGGTAAGGGTAAAAAATCGGGTAAAAGCCCAGTCTCTCCCTAACAATTAATGTTATAGAGGGTTCCCAAGGCGAATGCCAGACCTCGATATATGCGCCCATCATTGTCAATTTAATCGGTGGATAATGAAATGTCTTATGACACGTAAGAGTCCGTTCGTATTCGTTTAAGCCGAGGTAGAGCACCACTTCTTACTCGGCATAGCCGAGCTAGAAAGTTGGGGGCCACTGAACGGTATAAACCGATGTACGAACGTGGATTGGGCCGAGCAAAGCCAAATTGATTTGGCCCATAATATTATCCATACAAGTCTCAATTATGACAAATGGAGTGGGCTTTCCCTACCTTTGCTCGTCTTGGTTACTCGTCATTCCCACTATGACGACCTAGAAATAGAACAACGAATAATGACTTAAGACACAATAATTATACATTCCGATCAGGCATCATCTCACATGCCAAGCAAATCATTCAATAAGACCGATCAAGGTCTCATCCAAGTACGAGGAGCTCCCTCCTCGGTCTTCATATAATAAAAGGAAATGGTTTTCCATATCCTTACTTCTCTCTTCCTCGGTGTCAAGTAAAGCCGACCAAGCGACACATGCCAAGTAGCATGCCTACAAGGCACACGTGTATAATATGTTGCCTAATTCTACTCAAATAAGAAAATTGAATAATTATAATTC
This sequence comes from Adenophora triphylla var. japonica, assembly GCA_022495995.1. Lineage (NCBI taxonomy): Eukaryota > Viridiplantae > Streptophyta > Magnoliopsida > Asterales > Campanulaceae > Adenophora > Adenophora triphylla. The sequence continues at coordinate 74,158 of JAFEMH010003555.1, read as the reverse complement.
TCATAGTATTATTACCACCTATCACACGAATTCCTATTCAACATTAATTCTACAATACTATCCCTATATATACAAGCCATAATTCACATTATTTTGGTACCACATATTTTGAATATAAGTTCTTGTCAATTGATTTCTCTTTATAAACACAAATAATTACTATCACGTCGGAGGGCATTCGCCGGTGAAGCTCCTGTTTAGTTTACGTGTTTGTTATTTTTTTTAAGTCTATTCAATCATAAACGATACAACCTGCCGTTGAATTTAAAATATTACGAACATTTTTGACATTACCAAGTAATTTTGCATTGTTTTTAATAAATTTGTAAAATTATGCTAACAATTGAGATAGATTATATAACAAATAAAAAGCACTCCCTCCGTCCCAGACCAAGGGTTATCGGGGGGGATTTTACTATTCTTAAGAAATTTTTTAAAAAATGAATAAAAGTAAAATGTGGGATAGGGAATAATATTTAATGATTGGTTTTTTTGTAAATATGTTAACTTTATAAGGGTATAATGAATGATTTTTTGTAATATGGGGTAGGGAATAGTAGTTAATGATTGGTTTTTTAATAGGAGAGAGAATGAGTGGGAGAAATAGTAAGTTAATGATTGTTTTTTTTTGTAAATATATTAACTTTATAAGGGTATAATGAATGATTTTTTTTAAATATATTAAATTATAAAGGTATAAATATATTCGAAAACTTGTCATTTATGAAAAGGAACTCTTGATTTGGGACGGACCAAAAGGAAAAGTAGAACCCTTGATCTGCGACGGAGGGAGTATTATATAAAAAAATAAAAAAATATAATAAGTATTGCGTACTCTCTCTGTCCCATAATACCTTACCCATTTTGCTATTTTTGGCGTCCCACTTTAAAGTCCCACTTTCCTAAAAAAGGAACTTTTTAATACTACTTCTTTATTCATGGGACCCACTTGTCATACTCACAATCACTATCCACTTACTATTCTCTACCCCACTTTCTCTCTCCTACCCACTCACAACTCCTACTTTAATAAATTATACTCCCTCCGTCTCAGCCGAAGGTGCCCAATTTTGGCATTGCACGCAAATTAAGAAAATGGGTGGGAAGAAAAAATGTTGTGAGTGTAATTTGAAAATAGGAGAGAGAATGAGCGGAAAAAATAGTAAATTATAATGGTGTTGTGAGTATTAAAATAATGTAGAAAAGAGAATGAGTGGAGGGAATAGTAAAGATTTTTTTGCCAAAAAAAAAGAAAGTAAAAGCTTTTAACGGAATATCCAAAATGATAAAATGAAAAGCTTTTACTGGAATGAAAGAAATACTCCCTCCGTCCCGTTACAAATCGCACACTTTCCTTTTTGGGCGTCCCATTTCAAATCGCACTCCCAAAAAGGAAACTTTATATTAATAAAATATTCACCCTACTTCACTCATTCTCTTTCCTACATTATTTTAATACTCACAACACCATTATAATTTACTATTTTCTTCACTCATTCTCTCTCCTATTTTACTTTTACACTCACAACATTTTATTAAAATATCATATTTCTTAATTCTCGCACAAACAGTGTTAGTGCGGATATTAACGAAACGAAGAGAGTATATATTTACCTTCTCAACAACAGTAAACGAGTATGTACGGGACGGAGGTTAGTATTACTGATGAGCATTGAAATTTTAGCCGAATCCAAGGAGTATGTCAGTAACATGCATGCACACGGATGAATGATAGTATTAAAAAGTAATATCAGTACAAAGAAAAATATGCCTACCTCCATTTCTTTTCTGCTTAGTTTGGACCCCTCATCCTCTGTAACATTTTCAAATAAACGTGGCCGTAATCTAACTAACGGCTCCATCTATATCCTCTTTCTTTCATTCTTTGGATTTTCTAATTATTAAATTATTACTACCTCAATTTAAAATTTTTATTTTTCTTTTTAATATGTTTCGATTTGAAATTTTTAGTTTAATTTATTTTTAAAATGGATTATATAATTCACTTATCATTTTCATAACAAAAATTCTCTATCTGCTTTCTCTTTTTTACTTTACTTTTCATGTTCATAATATTTTTTTTAATTTTTACGTAAAATCAAAATAAAAATATTAAATCAAGAAGAAAAGAGTATTTGAGAGGAGTATTTTTATTATTATTTTTATGCATAATAATAATAAAAATTATACTCCCTCCGTCCCAGCGAAAGAGCCATTTATTTTCTTTTTGGGCGTCCCATTTAAAAAGCCACTTTCCCAAAAAGGAAACCTTAAATCACTATTCTCTCCACTCATTCTCTCTCCTACTTTACTTTTACACTCACAATATTCTCTTTCTTACATCACCTCCCACTCATTCTCTCTCCTATTTAATTTTTCATACTCACAACATTTAAACTTTTTCTCTTTCCTACATCACATTTCTTATTTTGCGTGCCGAACAAATTTTGTGGCTCTTTCGCCGGGACGGAGGGAGTAAATATTTTAGTGAAGATGAAGTGAGAGGCGCTGAAAGGTATTGACCAATGTGGGGTTTGATTGCAGTTCACTGAAAATGTAGTACATTCCTGTTACACTGCCACCTCCATATTTAATGTTAACGTCTGCCATTGGGTTTTCTCCTCTGCCAGTAAAATATTACTCCACTATCCCACTTCAATTTATTTACCTTCTTTTGCATGACATAAGATCAAGGTTTTAAAAAGTGTTAAACGAATGTTAGATGGTGGAGTCGGGTCTAGTGTTTAGGCGGGAACTAGTCGAAATTTAGGTGAGGCTTAGAACTAGGTGTTGGAGAGGAATCTAACGCCTCGACGAGGCCTAAGCACCCTTAGACGTGATCTTTTAGATCACTGCATAAGATTGAATTACAAATTTATTTATTACAATTTATATTTTTTAGTATAAATTACAATTGCATACAAAAACATTGCAAAAAACAAAGGAATAATTGACATGTAACGAATCAAAATCAAAATAGAGGATGGCTAAGGAAACTTTCTCAAACCAATTACTTTGATGCTTGTCAAAGAAGCCCATATATTTATTTATATACTGACTTTCAAACTACACATTTTGCTATTTTACTGCAAGTATATTCGGAACGCTTTATGCCGTTCAATTTGGACGATATTTGATCTTATAAACCCACTTGCAGTTGAGTCGATGACCTTCTGTGATGTAGGTGCATCTCGACCACCTATAACTTGTTTCCAATGCTTCAATCACACACAAATTATTCATTATTTTTTGTTGATTACTCTTAAAATTATTAATTATCTAGGTAATTTAAGTAGATTATATTAATTTTTCATAATAATTAATAATATGTATACTCGGCAAACAATGATAAAGATTCATAATAGTAAAGTGACAAGTACTTAAGGATTTTGAGCTCCTTAAATAATACTCCCTCCTCCCACTTCAAAAAGAGCCCATGGTAATATTTCATGATTTTTAATTTTTTTTTTAAAAAATGAATAAAGAATTGAAAGTGGATAGACGATTAGAGGAGAGAGAATATAAAAGTTAAAAACATTTAATAGGAGAGAGAATGAGTGGGAGAAATAGTAAGTTAATGAATGATTTTTTTGTAAATATGTTAACATTATAAGAGTACAATGAATGATTTTTTTGTAAATATATACTCCCTCCGTCCAGTTACATACTTCACACTTTCTATTTTGGGCGTCCAATTACATACTTCACACTTTGTTTCTTTCCCAAAATGGAAAGGAATCTTTACTATTCCCTCCACTCATTCTCTCTCCTACATTATTTTAATACTCACAACACCATTATAATTTACTATTCCCTCCACTCATTCTCTCTCTTATTTTAATTTCACACTCACAACACTTTCAATATAATACTCTCTCCTTAATCCACGCGTGAACAGTAACTGTGAAATACTCCCTCCGTCCCACCTTAGTGTAGACTTCTTTCCTTTTTCGTCCGTCCCACCTTAGTGTAGACTTCTTTCCTTTTTCGTCCGTCCTACCTTAGTGTAGACTGCCAAAATTAGAAAGTTTTTTATTATTTTTTATTTTCCCTACCCTACCCACTCATTCTCTCTCTTCATTTTTCACCATACAATTTATTCAACCAACCTACTATTCACTCCACTCATTCTCTCTCTTCATTTTCTACCACACATTTTCATTATCTTAATAATATTCCTTAGTTATTGTGCCCACCACCTTAGTCTACACTAAGGTGGGACGGAGGGAGTACTTACTTGGACGAAGGGAGTAAACATTATGAGGGTATAAATGTCCGAAACACTGTCCATATATTTTCATTTATGGAATGGGCTCTTTGAAATGGAACGTCTCATAAAGAAAAGTGGGCTCTTTGAAGTGAGACAGAGGGAGTAAATATTATGGGATAGAGGGAGTAAAATATTATGATGTTGTAAATTAATATAAAAATTTAAATATATTTTGTTAATGGAGTAGAGAATAATTAGTGAAATAGTTATTTCGAATATTACAAATGAATTTACTAATTTCCAAATATAAACACATCTCTATTTAGGGATTTTCTAATTTACAAAGAAAGGCCAAAAAAAAATAAAATTTTGGCTAATTAAGCAGAACGAATGTAGTAATAGAGCAAATGGGGGCATAGGTTATGAAATGAGTCATGTCCATGTATTGCTTGAATAGTTATTTGGGTGTTGCAGGTCATTATTTACAACGATATTTGATGGAGAGCTTATTTAGGTTTAAACATTATAATTCGAAATGTTTTAACATCTTTATTGCGCGGGACATATTTTTCATGATTGTACGAATTCATAAAAATTTTCATATTTTTATGAGAATTCAGTGGAACATCATCTTAACTTTATTAATGAAATTGGTGTTTTTTTTTAAAGTAATAATCCAAAAAGCTAACATATTTGGGACCAATTAAAACTTTGTATAAAACCCATGGGAAAAAAAAAAGTTGGGTAGTGTAGTAGGGGAGAGAGGGGAGGATTACAAACCAGGGATGACCAAATTGGATCGAAATCAGATCGAAATTGGAAAATTGGATTGAAAAAGTTCGAAACTGTAATGAACCGCCACGAAAATCGAATCGGGGTAACCGGAATCGTTTTGGATAAGGGCCGGTTAAGGTTTACATAAAATAAATGGTGAACTGGACCGGAACCGAAACCGGATAAAAATTTCTTGTTTTTCAATAATTTTTAGCTTCTTTATTCATTATTGACTGAAATCGAATCAAAAAAGCTCGAAACCGAAATAAACCGGAGAAAAATCCGGAACAAAATAATCGAAACCGTGAGTCAGCTGAACCGATTAAGGATCATCCATTTGCCAAATTGAAACCGTCAATTTCAAACCGAAATCGAAATCGCTTTTGGCCATCCAAATACAAACCCAAAACATGGCCAGGGAGACATCACATTTGGACTATTTCCTGTCAAGTGTTAAGTGACATAGACAGTCTATGAAACCTTCCAACCCTACCCTACAACTCTCTTCTTAACTCATCACTCCTTCTCCTGAAAGAGAGAGAGAGAGAAACTGTTACTGTTACTGTTGCTGTTACGTTTCAATTCACTTCACTTTCCCACCACACGTGTGAGTGATGTAGTGACCAGTAGGATTTTGTTACTACTTCTTCCCTATCTTTCTAATAAATGATTAAATAAGTTAATATTTTATTTATTTATACATTACTTTTATTCCTTCAATTTCATTTACTATTGCATGGGCAATGCTGTAAATTTTAATTAAACATTTATGTTAATTAATTATCTTTGTATAATTTAATGTTGTTATTAATAAAATACTTAGCAATCTATCAATAATATTTTTTAATAAACTAATTATGATGAATTATACTAAAAAAAATGTGACATTGATAATAGGAATAAGACAAATTGCAATTCGGTTACCTATATTTGTATTCATTTTGCAATTTGATTTTCAACATTGAAAAAATTGCAAGTCGATTTCTAATGTTGACATTTTGTTGCAAATTGATGTAAAAACTAACAAATTGTTAGTTTTTTCACGGAATTAAAGTTATGTGCCATGCAAATATTTTTTTAATGTGCATGCTAATCATTTCACAAGGGAAAAGGGATTTAATTGCTCTTAACATCAAAATGATGTAGCTTCATAGCTTTTAGTCAATGAAAAAAAAAGATTCAAAATTATAAATTAAGTTAAAAAAACACATAAATTAGTGAGTAGTGGTGACAGTAGTGCTAATAGTGCTGGTGGTCAGTAGTGGTGGGGTTGAATGAATGTGAAATGACACGTATATATGAATCTTTAAAATTTAAGTATATGATGCACTTAGATTTCATCAAAAAACTAATATTTTGTTAGTTTTTACATCAATTAGCAATAAAATGTCAATAATAGAAATCAGAATTGCAACTTCTCAGTGTTAAAGAATCAAATTTCAAAAATTACACAATCATAGGTATTCAAATTGCAATTTTCTCATAAAAATATAGAAAATGTAGATTTATTAAAAAATATCTCTAAAATAAGTGTTATTTTTAGAGAAGTTGCTAAGTCTTATGTTATCAAGTTCTTCTTACTCATACTTATAGTCATGAGTTATATAGTAAGATTATTAAAAATTTTCATGTACATATATTACTAAAAATTATTAATACCGTATATATGTAGAAAATCAATTTAGGGTTTTATTCATATTTCTTGATTTTCTTATTGATCAACTTATGAATATATATGAGTTAAAATAGAAAAAGGAAAAAAAAAATCCTATTTTTAAAAAAGGAAGATCCTAATACTAACTCTAATATAACAAGGATTTGTAAACCAACTAGGAAAGTAAATCATCAGCAACAACACAGTGAGGCGACCGCCTGGTGAGAGTTGAGGCGCCAGCCTCACTGGCAGTAAGTTGTTGCTGAAGTTGAGCACAGTGAGGCGGGCGCCTGATGAGAAGTGAGGCGGGCGCCTGGTGAGAAGTGAGGCGCCAACCTCACTGGCAGTAGTTGTTGCTGAAGTTGCTGCTGTTGCTGAAGTTGTTGTTGCGTTATTACTCATAATAATCTTTTGTTTACACCCTCCCTCAAGTTGAGCATGTGGATTAAGAATGCCCAACTTTCTAATGAGCAAATCAAATTGTTGCTTTTCAAGTGCTTTAGTAAAAATATTCGCCAACTATGTTTTGGTAGGAACATAAGAAGGAGAGATAAGGCCATCAGAAATAGCATCACGAACAAAATGGCAATCTATTTCAATGTGCTTTGTTCGTTCATGAAATATATTATTCTTAGCAATATGTAGAGCCGGCTGGCTATCGCAAAAGATATTAATCGCCTTGGGATGATGAACACCTAAGCTAAACAGTAATCCTTTCAACCACTTCTTCACAAGTAAGGGCCGCCATAGAACGGTATTCGGCATCGGCAGAGGAACGAGACAATGTAGATTGTTTCTTCGTCTTTCAAGATATTGGGGAATGACCAAGAAACACAAGCCACCCAGAAAGAGAGCGTCTAGTAACAGGACAAGCTGCCCAGTCCAAGTCACACCATCCCTGTAGCGTGAGCTCACTATCAGCCTGAAGTAGAATACCCTGACCAGGTGTGCTTTTGAGATAACACACAACCCTTAATGCTGCATCCCAATGTTCCTTGCGAGGTTCCTTTATAAATTGAGATAGAATATGTAAAGAATATGCCAAATCCGGTCGGGTGACTGCTAAGTTAATGTGACAGCCAACCAACCGTCTATAGCGTTCTGGGTCATCCAAATGATAACCCGTGGCTAGACCAAGTTTATGATTTGGTTAAATAGAAAAACCGGATGGCTTTGCACCCAATAGCCCAACCTCGAATATAATATCTAAGGTATACTTACGTTGCACAAGAATAGTTTAGAGGAGCTGCGAGCAACCTCAATATCCAAGAAATACTTTAGGGAGCCAAGATCTTTCATCTTGAAACATTCACTCAAGTACTTTTTGAAAGACTGTAAAGCAGCGGAATCGTTCCCAGCAATAATAAGATCGTCAACATACACAAGTATATTCATATGAATTGTACCCTTCGTGAATGTGAAAAGAGAATAATCAGAATAAGACTATAAGAATCCATAGCGTTTCAAGGAAGCCACCAATTTAGCAAACCAACAACGAGGGGCCTGTTTCAGGCCATAAAGAGATTTACGAAGACGACAAACCATATTAGGCTAAGATGCATTGAAACCCGGAGGAGGTTTCATGTAGAGCTCTTCCTGAAGATCACCACGGAGGAAAGCATTATGCACATCCATTTGATGCAGTTCCCAATTCTTTGAGGCAGAAATAGCAAGAAAGGCTCGAACAGTGACCATTTTGGCCACGAGAGCAAAAGTTTCAGTATAATCAATTCCTTCTTTCTGATGATTACCGAGAACCACCAATCGATATTTAAGCCGTTAAATAGCACCATCAGAATTATATTTAATCCGATAAACCCAGTGGCTACCTAGAGCACGCTTTCCAGAAGGTCGAGGAACCATATTCCATGTGCCATTGTCTTCCAAGGCACGAATTTCATCCTCCATAGATTCCTTCCACCCATCATGTGACATTGCCTCACGAAAAGACCTAGGCTCTTTAGCCAAGGTAATAGCTGCAAGGAAGTTACGATATTTCACAGAAAAACTGTTTATATAGTGAGCTATAGGATATGGAGGCCTAAAGGAACCGACTGGAGTAGAGTGCGCGGGGGATGGACTTGTAGGAGAAACTGTATGAGCAATGTAGTCTCGAAGAAGAGCGGAGGGAACTTTCGTACGCATGCCCCTCCCTAAAGCTTCTGGCTCAGCTTGAGAGGAGTCTGTCGTAGAAGTAGATGATACTGCCGCTGAAGCAATATCCGTAGAACCTTCAGTAATAGGCTCAGGGACATCCTCAAGTACCACTGGCAAAGAATCAGAGGAAATATCTTCCATATTCGGATAATCAATAAAAGCAAAATTAGCCTCTTTGTTAAGGATCTCAACAGAATCTGAGACATGAGGTACTATATTTGAATCACTGTAAGGAAAAATGGTCTTAAAAAACTTCACATCCCGGGAGACAAAAAAATTCTGTCTCTGGATCGGACAATTTCCATCCCTTTTTGCCTAGAAGATAGCCCACAATAATGCACTTTCGACTACGACTAGCAAATTTATCTCCCTTGGCTTTTTGATTATGGGCATAACACATGGAACCAAAAACTCGGAGAGAGTCAAAGAAAGGCAATTTTCCAAACAACACCTCATAGAGAGTCTTATTACCTAAAAGGGGTGTAGAAGTCCGGTTAATCAAATGAGCAGCAGTGAGAACAGCTTCACCCCAAAAGAAAATAGGTAAATGAGCCTGAAACCTAAGTGCTCTAGCAACATTCATAATATGACGATGTTTCCACTCTACTCTTACATTTTGTTGTGGGTACCAACACATGAAGTTTGAAAAAGGATGCCAGAGGAAAAGAAATAAACAAGCATGCAATTAAATTAGGTACAATTATTCGATTGGACAACATTAATCTTTTGAGAAAACTGACGTTTTACCATTGCAATAAAAGCCATAAACATACGAAAGACTTCTGTTTTATCAACTAATAAATAAACCCAGACAGCTCGGGAATAATCATCCACCAAAGTTAAAAAATACTGTGCACCACAAAAAGAAGCATGAGTGTATGAACCCCATAAATCACAATTTACTTTCTCAAAAATTCTAGTGGACATATAATCACTAACAGGAAAACTATCTCTAGATTGTTTAGCACAAAACAAGTATCGCAATGTTTATTTAAACTGCCTGGAGTACGACTAACTGAGGAAAGAAGCTTTACTACTTTCTCGGAAGGGTACCCCAAGCGATTATGCCACAACTCCAACAAAGAAGATGATCCGGTAACTGAAACGTTATGTGCTGAAGATGCGCCGCTAATGTAGTAGAGTCCATCCCGCCTAACACCCATTCCAACCAGGTTCCTCGACAGGTCCTGTATAACACACATAGAGGAGTCAAATTGGAAAGTGCAGTGAATATTGTCAAAAAGATATGAAACTGAAATTAAGTTACAACTTAAGTTTGGAATAAAGAGAACATAAGAGAGGGTAATAATGTTCGTCAGATGAACGAATCCCTCTATATGAGCTAATACAGAAGACTCATTAGGTAAACTGACTGGACAAGCCGGTATAGTCCGAGAATTAAGAAGACACGAGGCGTTTCCAGTTACATGATTTGAAGCACGTGTATCAATTATCCATGAAGTTGCGTCAAACTTACCATGAAAGCGATCATTTGGAATTTGAGAATTACCGACAAGACTTGCCAAAGCCTTCCATTGCTCAGCTGTGAATGATGAAGGAGAATCAACAGAAGAGGATCCCACTACTTTGCACCCAGCGATGAGGATCGCGATCGGGTCTTCTTTGTAGGCGATCTGGCTGCGAAGAACCCCTGCCTCGGCCATATTGCAAACGACCACCGCCACGCGAATTAGATTTGTTGCGTTGTTCAAGCCACCAATCCGGATATCTATTCAATTCAAAATATGAGGCATTGTCATGACCAGTCTTCTTACAATGAGTGCATATGAGATGAGATCGATCAGGATTGCCACGACTATGAGCTCCACCGACACGAAGAGCAAAACTAACCACATCGTCAAGAACAGTCTTAGCAAGATGAACCCGTTCATCTTGAGCCACCAATTTATATGATCGGGATCCATAGATAAAATATTGGTGTGAGTACTAGCATGATACTCGAAATTTAGACCCATAAGAAATTGATGAAGCTTGCCTGTTTCTCTGCGTTTCGCTTGTTGTCAATCCACCAATTCGGATATCTATTCAATTCAAAATATGAGGCATTGTCATGACCAGTCTTCTTACAATGAGTGCATATGAGATGAGATCGATCAAGATTGCCACGACTATGAGCTCCACCGGCACGAAGAGCAAAACTAACCACATCGTCAAGAACAGTCTTAGCAAGACGAACCCGTTCATCTTGAGCCACCAATTTATATGATCGGGATCCATAGATAAAATATTGGTGTGAGTACTAGCATGATACTCGAAATTTAGACCCATAAGAAATTATTGAAGCTTGCCTGTTTCTCTGCGTTTCGCTTGTTGTTGAGCGGCCGTGCAGTTGTTACAACAAGTGCAATTGAGTAAAGGTTCATGACTATGGAGTTCTTCCCATAAGCTAGTTAATTTGCCAAAATATGTGACCACCGACATGCAGTGTTCTAAAAAGCGGCCTAGGCGGCCGCCTAGGTGTTCTAAAAAGCGGCCTAGGCAGCCGTCTAGGCGCTAGGTGGTGGCCGGGCGCCGCGATTAACTTCAAGGCGGGGAGATTAGGCGTGGGCGGAGCCTAGGCGGACGTCTTATTGCCACGAAGAAAACGAATTAAATTTCGAAAAATCAAAACAAACTTAAACCCTAAGACCAGAAATAGATCAAAAATCATAAATTCGGAGAGGATAGAGAGAGAGGGGAGTGAATCTACCCGCGAGCTGAGGGGCGGAGTCGGAGAAGATGAAGCCGTCGCCATCGCTGCCGTCCACTTCGTCTCCTTCATTCAAATGCTCAAAGCATTGAAGGGTTTGGTTTTATTTTGCAATTGAGGGAGTTGGGATTCAAGGCGACGAGATTGGCTGGGTTTTTGTCTGCGGTTAGAGAGAGGAAGAGAGATCGTAGAGAAGAGAGAGAAAGAGAGATTGGCGTTTGTTTTGTAGGTTTTTTGTTTGTTTTTATTTTTTAAATGGGCTGATGATAAGAAAAAGAAAAGAAAAGAAATGGGCCGGTGGTGTTCAAATGTTTCTATGGGTTAATAAGACATGGGCTGATAATAAGAAATAGTCCCCGAATTGCAAAATTGGATTAAATTTTTTATTTTGTATAAAAAATATTATTTATTTTTGACATATAATAAAAATAAGTGGCACTATTTTTTGGATATATATATAATTTTATGAAATATATTTAAAATTGTCTAATTTCTCAGCCCCGCCTGGGCCCCGCTTAGGCCCCTTGGCGCTAGGCCCGACTCCGCCGCCTAGCGCTTTTTAGAACCTTGCCGACATGCCCTTAGTTTGCTCACAACGAGCGATCGATGCCTTCAATTGTTGAATACGTGGACCATCAACCACAATATATCGACTTTTAAGAGATTCCCATAAATGTTTAGCATCTCTGAATTTGGAGAGAGTGCTTTTAACGTCAGAGTCGATAGTATTCATGATCCAAGAAATCAACATGTCATGAATAGTATTCCAATCAGAGATGGTGCAGGGAGAAACAGGTTTAGTAAGTGTACTATCTAGAAAATCAAATTTTCGACGAGCTTCAAGAGCTGTTTGCATTTCGCTGGCCCAATCATCGTAGTTTTCACCATTGAAGCGAGTAGGAGTAATGAAATCGACTGACCTATCTTGAGGACCAAGGTAAAAAGGAGAATTGTATTCGATTTTAGGAGGATTATTGTTGGTATTGGTATTGTTGCCGCCTCCAAGCGGCGTGACAGTATCGTCACCGGCCATGGATTTAGACTCATGTATGATGGAGGCTCTGATACCATGTAGAAAATCAATCTAGGGTTTTATTCATATTTCTTGATTTTCTTATTGATCAACTTATGAATATATATGGGTTACAATAGAAAAAGGATAAAAGTCATATTTTTTAAAAAAAGAAGATCCTAATACTAACTCTAATATGACAAGGATTTGTAAATCAACTAGAAAAGTAAATCACCAACAACAACACAGTGAGGCGGCCGCCTGTTGATAGTTGAGACGCCGGCCTCACTGGCAGTAAGTTGTTGCTGAAGTTGAGCACAGTGAGACGGCCGCCTGATGAGAAGTGAGGCGCCAGCCTCACTGACAGTAACTGTTGCTGAAGTTGCTGCCGTTGCTGTGCTGAAGTTGCTGTTCCGTTATTACTCATAACTAGAGTGACTCCCGTGCGATGCACGGGGTGTTACTATATATTTAAAAAATAAAAATTTAATTAAAATAAATCAAAAACTCAATTCGTTTATACATTATAAAATACTTTCTTAAAGGCTCCATTGTCAGTACATGAAAATTAGAAATCAATAAAATAGAAATAAAACATAAATCATAAGGATTATGCATTTCTCTATATACAATTATGTAGTATTTTATCATTTAAATAAATTAAATAAAAAAGACGAACATGTTTATCATATACGAAATAAGTAATTGAAATTAGTTAAAAAAAAGTGAAGATTAGAAATCTAGTAAAGAAAATGTGATAATTTATTTATTTTTGAGAAAGAGAATTTTTGAAATAAAAACAAAAGATTTAGTCATACCAACAGGATAGTACATTTCACACGAATGACACATGTCCAAAGTTAGGGAAAAAAATTAAAAAAATAAACAACCCAATCACAAATTGCCACGGGTCATTTCAGTCGTTTTTTTTTGCAAGTTTGCCATATCGTGAAAATACCAAAATGCCCCTCAAACCCCCTTTAATTACCACAATCTTCCTTTTATATATAGAGAGATATATATATAGATATACATATAGATTCCCCAAACCCTCCACTCACTCATCAAACCCAACCCACTTCTTCCTATCCCTCTTTTAAAATATCAATTTATATTATCTTTATTTCTTATAATATTGACATACACTTCAATCAAAATTATAAAAATGATGGTCATCTTGCCCGATATTCATTTTTATTAATACACAATTTTTTGAGAATGACAGAAAATTCAACAAATTTATTAATACTTTATTTACTATGCTTCAAAGTATTAAAAAAATGTAAATAAATTGTTTGATTTATCGAACTAAAATAAACCCAATAACCATATTACCCCATCCAACTAATCATCCTATACCCCACCAGTTTTATTTAATGTTATATTCTTTATTTTTATGATTAGTAAAATTATTAATATTATTATCATTTATAATAATAAAAAAAATACTTCACACTTAATTACTTTTCACAAAAAGATATTGAAAAATTAGAAAGGAAAATTAAGAAATTTATATTTTTTTTAAAAAAAGTATTTTTTTCTGTGTTCAAATCAAATGAAAATAGTCTCTATTTATAGAGAATTTTTTTAAATGAATTTTGGTGTAAAAAAATTAATTTATTATAAAACAATTGAGGTCAA
>JAFEMH010003555.1:0-55000 GCA_022495995.1 Adenophora triphylla var. japonica | reverse complement strand
TCCTTAATTTTTTTTTTCTTCTCCATGCTCCATTGTTTGTGTGTGTACTTGTGTTTTTATGTTACTTTCATAATTCATACTAGTAAGAAGGCTACCCACATTTTGTTGTCCCCTTTGGAATAATATAGCTAACAAGATAATTAGGTTTACATGATTTTTGTTGCTCAACTTGTTAACAAGATTTGGTAGGATGTCAATGTACATGTCCCGTTGAACCCGTCCTAGGGTACTGCTATTGTCAAGGGGTGTCACACACTTTGAACCGTAAGAACTACTCCATGATTCTTAGTACATGCATTAGCCAAGTTGATTTTGGTTTGACTAGTCATCATGATCGCCGCTCACTGCACATGTTAGTCCGTCTAAACCTTTATACTTTCCTAGACCCCCTCATGGTAATATAGCATCACCTTAGTCACACCTAGTGGTGTTTTGTGTGTGTGTTTCTTTGAAACATTACTAGAGGGTTGTGTTTAATTCATTTGTCTCACTACTTTTATACATATTTGGTGAAAATGCAGGTCCCAAGAACAATGAGATGATGAGCATATTCAGCCACAACAGACCTTGGGATAGGCCAACAAGACATATCAATGAATTATCGAACATTTATTTCTATGACCAATCCTATAATCACCACCACCACCACCAACCACCACCATCATGTATGTTGACTGCAACCATGCAACAGACAAATTCCCAATACTACCCCTACAATAATACCCTTTCATCAGATTCCACCACCCCCACCACAACCATGGGAGGATCCCAGCCACAAGTTCCTCTCACTGCAGCAGCAGCAACATCAATAATTACAACAGAGGACAGAATAGGGAGGAGGAGCCAGTGTGAGATAAATATTGCACCACCATTTATAGACTTTCTTGGAGTTGGAGCCACATGAGGTTAAAATTGGGAATAAGGAAAAGTGAGAAAAGGGTTTTTCTTTTCACCATCTAAATCTGCAGAAGATCTTCAATGTGGAGTTTGTTTGATGAAAAACTTATGTGCCTTTTGAAAAGGTGTGGGGTGGGGTGGGGGGTAAAACAGATGAACAGTAGTTGTTGTTGTTTCAGTTGGGGTTGAAAGTGAAATATCAAAAAAAAAAAAAAAAGGTTTCTTTCTAGGACTAATTTAGCTTCATATTTGGTCCTTTTAGCTGAAAGAATAAAATGTTGCTTCTGTTTTTCTTTGTCTATGCCATTTTTTCTTGTTTTTATTGTGCTCTTGACACTCCTAAAATTCTTAAATGTTGGTATCTTAATTTCAACTCCATGCGTGATTAAATGAGTGCTTATTACTATTTTTTATGATAACGAAACAAATTCGAGTAGCTCGTTTCAATTGAGGTCTTTCTTGAGTCGTGTTTGGTTGAGATTAAATTTAGCCTAAAAATACACATCAGTAAAGCTCTTTATATCAACAGATCATTTCCCGGTCTTGATTGTCATTGGTCGTAGGAGCACTACAACAACTTTTTTCGCCAGCAGTTCTGAATCCAATTAGAATTTTCCGTCCGAGCAGTTCCAAATCCAAATAGAGGCCTCGAGAACTGAGGAAGGTATTGAAATTTGTTGACTTTGATAAGATCAGTTGTGTATTTTTACAGTAACATTTTAAAAAAGAATTGGGTTTATTAAATAAATAACAATCCATTACAAAAGTGTGCACTTTGAAGTGCTAGAAATCGCATTTGGTGGAATATGAACCTTTAATATCTCGTATATAAAGCGACATCGGATACCGATTGAAATAGAGCACTTATTATTATTATTAGAGCACTTATTATTATTATTATTATTACGTTACAGTAAGATTGGTAAGTAGTTAAAGAAAACATATAAACCTTTGGTCAGCAGAATCTTGTAAGAGAGGACATGGACATGGACATGGTCATGCAGCGCACATGAAATGAAAGTGTACTATGTTATTTGTTACAGCAATTAACAAACGTATAAGTGGTCTGCTAGCTGGTGTGGTGGGGTTTATAATCCAAACAGAAAATCTTATTCTCAGTTTTAGTATTTAGTGAAAAAATATACGGAGTATTGTTCATCAACTGTTCTTGCATCATTATTGATCATTGCCATGACACATTCTGCAGGATCTCGTTTTCAACCTTTTTTCATTTCTTGTTAAATACCAAAAAAGAGTAATAATGCAAGGGATATGGAACCCTAACATAGTCTTGACTCGGATTTGGGGTCCATGTGATTATATTGCACAACATTCCCACTGAGGTGAATAACGCAGATTGCACACGGGCTCATTCAACTGATATCAAAAAATGAGCTTAACGAAATGATCAAAATGCCATTAATGAAGGACAAAAATGAGAGCCGTCGAGATGCAAACGGAGGGACGAGATCCCGGGCCCGCAGTGTGCGTTCGAACCGCAATGGCCTCGGATCCGTCTTGACTCCATTGTTCAATTATTGTTGCAGTTTGAATAGTGAACTGAACCAACCGAAGGGGATGAAAGTCAACCAAAAAAGTATTGATCAAGATATTGTTAATGCACATTATAGATTTATTTTTAGTTCATCTTTGATTTCAATAGACGAAAAGCGTATAAATAACATGCTTTGTCTCTGAACCGCAAAATAAAATGATCTCGCTAGTTAAAATCACACTTCATTTTCAACAAAATGAGTATATGGAATGTTAATTGAACCATCAAGATTCACAAATATAATTAGGATAGCAACACACATTAGATTATATATTGATGATGCCAAAAATGTCGTATTATCCCAAATTCAACGGTAGGTTGGGTAAGTGCAGTGGTGTTACCACAAGTACTGCTAACACCCTCTAAATGTTATCAGATGAATGTGTTATCACAAGTGCTGACAACACTTGTACAGTGTTATCAGACACTGTCTAATATGATAGTTGGATATTTATTTTATATGTTATATTGTACTAATGTATAATTATACCTGCAAAATATATGTTTATTGTTAGTCTAAAATACAGGTTATAACAATATGGAGATAGCTACAAATATAAAATAATGAGTCAAAGAAAGTTACGCATAAATGGCGATTTATGTATACTGTGTAAGTGAAAAAATCACGTGGGAAGACTTGTTCAAAGTTGAAATTGCTGAACCACTACAAGAAAACTGGTCTTTCGCGATTGTTTTTGGCGATAGCAAAAAAAGCAGTCACGTTTGAGTATATAAGGAGACGGCCTTTGTGACTTCATTTAGTGCAGTCACAGTAGGCTAGCGTGTGATGGCTAAGCAGTCACGGATGCCATCACATTATATATTTTTCCCTCCACGCCAACAACGTAGTCCGAACGGGAATGCGAAATTCTAATTTTTATCAAAGGCGATGACTTTAACAATCGCGTTTTATAAAAATATTAAATTAAATAATTTTAAAATTGGATTTTTAATTATTTTTTAAAGGCGACTGCTTTTGCAATCGCGTTATATAAAAAATAAATTAAAAAATTCAATTACACAATTAAAAAACTTTTTTTTTAAACTTATTCACGAATCCACGACTGATTTTTAGAAAACCCTTTGTTTTCTTTTCTCTCTCACTCTCGTTTCCGCTACCTCTTCCCTCTCGGGCAACGGCGATTCCTCTAGGGCGATTCTTCCTCCGGCTCCGGCGTTCTTCCTCCGACATCAGGTGATTCTCTCTCTCTCTCTCGCTCTCTCTCTCTCTCTCTCAGGGGCGGATCCAGGGCAGAGGTGGATAGGGCTCAAGCCCTTCTCCATCAAACCCATTCACTTCAGTCGGCTATTTCATTCGTATTTTTTTCAATCCACGGCGTTTCATAAAACTTTTCGATCCACTAGTTTGGAGGGTCGTACTTTTATATACGTTCAATCCACCGGGTTTGACTGTCAAAAAGAAAATCCGTCGATTTTGTAATTTGACGATGAAGATGAAGAATGATAGTGTCTGTTAATTTAGTTTATGATTTCTTTTCATGAAAAAATCTCATCTTGATTTTGATTTGGATTTGAATTTGGGGCTAAAATTTGGAAACCCACAGTTGGGTTTGATTTTTTATTTCAATTTTGGTGGTGTGGTTGGTGGTTGGCGATGGCAATGTTGTGGTTCTAGAGTCATGGATGGACTGCAGAAACCTGAGTGTTATTCCCAGTGAGATAGAGCCATGGACTGCAGAAATAAAGTTGATCAAGAGGTTCTTCACCTGTATAAAGTTTAAATTTTAAAAGAGGGCCTTTCAATCCTGACTTTTGAAACTTTAGAAATTTTAAGAGTCTCTCGCTCTCTCTCTCTCTCTCTCTCTCTCTCTCTCTCTCTCGCTCTCTCTCTCTCTCCATGTATTAATTTTTTGTGATAATTGTTTTTTGTACTCAATTAATATTAACTATTTAAGTTTTTTTGATTGTTGACACAAAGTTTCTCAACAACCGTAATTTCATCGAATTATGTATAGTTGTATTAACATTTTGTTGTTACAGCTAATTTTACTAGTTACTATCTGTTGAAGTGTTATCCAAAAAGGTGTTGATATCTTAAAGGAGATCAGGTACTCTTCGATAGCACTTGTTTAATGTACATGTCACAGGAATTGTATATTATTTTGATTTACACTTACAACTTCTTTTTGATTTTTGTGCATTTTTATGCTTAATTTCAGAGACCTTACAGGGGTTTTTGCTGAACTAAAGAGTTCAATATTGACTACATGAAATTTTCTTTAACAATGGTTGTGAAAGAAATTTTGGTTAATTTGCTAAAGTTTGTTTAATCATGGGGTTCTTGCTGAACTAAAGAGTTCAATATTGACTGCATGAAATTTTCTTTAACAATGGTTTTGAAAGAAATTTTGGTTCATTTGCTAAAGTTTGTTTAATCATGGTGTGATGATATTTGGTGATGTTTGTGTTTCCTCTCTCTTTGAAATGCAGATGTAGAGAGAAACAAAGAAAGGAGGCTTCACGCTTTCAAGTTGTGAATAGGAAGTTGAGTGTGATGAACAAGCTCTTAATGGAAGAGAATGACAGATTGCAGAAGCAAGTGTCTCACCTGGTGTATGAAAATGGCTATTTTCGCCAGCATACGCAGAGTGTATGAATTTATTTACGCTAGTTACTCTTAGTCATCCCATGTCCCCATGTCTCCCCATTTACAAATTGTATGAAATGCCTCTCTCTCTCTCTCTCTCTAGTCTCTCTTCTGTAATACACAACTTACTCTTACCTTTTAGTATAATCTTATTATGTCCATTTATCTACTTGTATATTTTTGGCTTTCATGGTCATATAGAGCATTCTGGTGATACGTACAATAGAAATATAAATTACTTCATATGTTCAGGTGTTACTTACATTCTAGCGGTCTTAAAGTCTTTGAGGACTACACGAATTCAGGGAAGCCACCTATAGTGGAACTATATACTGTGAGTTTCAAGGCTGTTTTGTTCATTTCCATCTAATAGGTACTTCCTCCATCCCCGTAGAAAAGTAATCTTTGTATAAGCACGCTAAAGAAAATGGTTAAAATTCTGCTAATTTTCTAAATTGCCCCTCAAAGCATTTGAATTCAGTCTCGACAGGAAAATGAAGTTTAATATAGTCATTTAAAAATAATCCTTAAAAGGTGAATGTTACTCTTCATGTAAGATTTGGGAAGGCCTGAAAAGGAATACCCACTCTATTTGAGATGGAGGGAGGAATATTTCCTCTGCCATTCTGCATTTTCTTATGAGGCCTCTAATGCTACAACATTGTTTGACTTGCTACTACTAATCGCCATATTTGTTGTGTTGTTCTGGGTCTAAATCATGGAGACATGAAACAGCCATGAGCAAGTAGGCATATGGATGTGTATGGTTAGCCTGCAGACCAGGCCCTTGGTCGCGAGCCTTGTTTTCTTGCCTCTCCTAATTGCATTATGTAATAGCATCCTTCTATGTATTAGAGTGAGATTTAATAAAGTTGGCATCTAAGCATTTTTAGGAGCACAGGCTGTAACAGCCCAATGGAATTGAGGGGCAATCTAGTCATTTTAATCATCCTAAGTGAGGGTAGCGTAGTCATTGGGGTATAGCGCAGCACGTGATGGGCTCGTGAGGTTGTTGTGGCGTGAATTACGGAGGGGAAGATCGCGTATATATTGCAGCAGCCATGGCCTTGGTCAGTGTGGATTGATATTATTGTTTTCTTCTTCGTTTTCATAGGAGTAGCCATAGCTTAATCGTAGTTCCTTAGTTAATTTTGCTTAGTTCTTGTTATTGATAATTGTTACTCTGTTCTTGAGTTGGAATTTAAATACAATTGGCTACTCAATTTACTGTTCAATCCATGGAAGGTTGTCGGACTGTTACACAGGCACATAAAAACAAGGGCGGACATAGTAAGGTGCAAGCAGGGCCGCTTGCACCTGCTTGATTTTTTTTTTTTTTTAATTATTATTACACTAAACGACGTCGTTTTGGCACAGAGTATAAATATAACATCACCCAATAGAATTAGAATACGAAAGAGAGAAAATTAGAGGCCTGTCTTGCGACATCAGCGACACGGAACATAAACGACGACGATGGACGGAGGGCTCACCAAAGCGATCGACCGACTGATTCGCACTCTTTGATTCTTCCCTCCTATTCAAATATTTAGGTAATAACTTCATCTTTGTCAATTTTTTCATTTGTTTGTGTTGATTTCTCAATTAGGGTTAGAATTATATTTTATTTTGATTTGAAATTTTGGATTATCAACCCAATTGGTTCTTTAATCAGATTTAGATTGTTGAAGTCAGTATTATGTTTGTTTTTTTTGGTCTCAAAATTGAATTTTGAAATTTGGGATTCTTCCCTATTGATTTTTCATTTGTTACTGCTTCTAAATCTTTATTTCTTCTTGTAGAAAATGGATAAATACTATAAATGTAACATGGCTGATGATTGGAATGCAGAGAGGTGTATGTTTCGAGGTTACATATTCCAGTCTTATTATGGATGCTCAAGTGAGAAGGCAAGTGATATCCAATGCCAAGGTGAGTATTTGTGTATAATTCTCGGAGTAGCTAAAGTCATATCATGTCATCATTCTAATCTCATGCTCAGTGATTGTCTTTGTATTTGGAGAATGCTCTTAATATTACTACTGTCTTGCATCAGAATTGAATATCTTGTTCAATTTGAATCAATCTTGCTGAAGATCTATGATTTATTGGAACATTTATCATTTCTTTCTTGAAGTCGAATACATTTTCTGGCTCTCTCGTTCTGTTATTATCACAGATTTGAAGTTTAGACTCAAGAACTGGGCCATAGTTGCTCTGACTGGTTGTTTTGTTATACTTTTTTTTTTTAATATGGAATGAACTAGCATGAGATCACAACCCTCTAAGGATCATGTTCACTTAGCTGACCATATATTGTTTTCGAATCCCTTATAATTTTGTGAAAATTATCCGGTTGTCTACATGATAAGCTTTCAACAATGAACCGGCGTAAGAACTTGCTGTCACGTTTTGTTTTGTCCAGCAGAAGATGCTCATTCCTCTCCCAGGAGGTCACAGGTTCTAGGCTTTCTCCTCTTACCTCTTTCCTTTCATATCATGAATTAGTTGGTCGTGATCCTGGGTAGATAAGCATTTTGTAGTGACCAATGCTATGGCAAGTGTTGTTGTTGTTGTTTTTGTATATCTCAGTTTTAGGACACCTCTTGATCCCCAATCATAATGAAAAAAGTTATATGCAACTAATTATAGGCCATTCCCAAATTAGGATGTGGTCGAAATCATCTTTTTTTTTTAAAATACTTTCCTCTTATATTCTTGCTGCTTAGATTATTTTAGTCGCAAGTTGAATTGCATGTGGAAAAAATAGCCAAAAAAAAATTCGGGGGGGGGGGGGGCGGGTTGCCCCCGAACCCCCATCATCAATCCTTTGCTCCAAAGAATCTTGGCCCCCCTTCCTTAATTTCCTGCGTCCGCCACTGCATAAAAACCCTTAATGTTCTTATCATAATGCATTACGTGTGTAAGCGTGAATTAGAACTTTCTGTTTAATGATGGAGGATTTAGTAAATTCTCCAAAAAAATATACATTCATTTTAGGACAATTTTTTTTGAAAAATTAGACATTCATTTTCGGACAGAGGGAGCATTATTTAGCCAAGAAGTTCACAGCTCTTGGAGATGAACATGCAGCTGTCTGGTTTGAGTTTTTATTTTGTCATACCCCCAAATTTGAAAAAAAAAATTGGTCATTCATTTGAGACGGAGGGAGTACTATTTTACTTTTATGACTAATTTTAACACCAAACTCTGCCTGCAGACACTTGTTGAGGGTGCCATGGTTGGATACACACCTAGGGGCATGCAAATTGCTCAAGAGACACTGGTAACACATCTGTTTCAGGTTTTGTGTGTGTGTGTGTGTGGGGGGGGGAGTTAAACAAAGATATGTTGATTCTTTTCAAGTTCTCATTACCTGCCTCATTTCAGGAAAAAATGATTTCTAGGAACTTTTTCTTGAGCATAAAAATGGGCAATGATCTTCTTCTCGCAGGTGCTGGTGAAATGGTAAGCACAACATAAGTTCTTGAGAGACGAGTAGCTTTTCCTAACTTGTACTGTTTTATTTACCTCCAATCTCTATGGCTAAAAAAATTCTGAGATTATCTGTGGTTTTGTGACACTTATTTTACAGACTGGTGGTTATATTACATCAGATGCTATTAAGCTTGCTAGGGATGTGGATCCCACAGGTGTGTTAGTCTTGCTCTTTGCTACAACTTTTAATGTTGAGCGCTTAACATTTCCTATTGGTTCTTGGTACTCCTCTTTGCCTTATAGAGCTCCAAAGTATCCAAATTTTGAGCAAAGATGGACGATACATGAGGAAATGGGTGATGATGAGGCTTATGAAGATATTATTCGGGTGGTCTGCATTTTTTTTGTTCTCATTCCTAGAGGAACAAGTGTAAGTTGATTGTTGTTTTTAGATTAACCTAGTAGGCTGATGTATTTTCTTGACAAGCCTAGTTTCTAGGAACAAGTGTAAGTTGATTGTTGCTTTTAGATTAACCTGGTAGGATGATACATTTTCTTGATAAACCTAGTAGGTTGATTATTTTTTGGATTTTGTAACGATGATTATGGTTCATAATACAGTGTTATATGCAATTAATTTCTTAATTTTCATGTTGTGCTAATCCACCTTTCTTTAATTTTTATTCAATTATTAATTATAAATAGGGCCAGTGAAATGGAAAAAATAATATAAATTTAAAGTACCTAAGGCGATTGCATTTGCCATCTCTTTTTTTATACCTAAGGCGATTGCATTTGCCGTCACCTTTTTAAAACCTAAGGCGATTGCATTTTCCGTCTCCTTCTTTAAAACCTAAGGCGATTGCATTTGCCGTCTCCTTTGCTGAGCTAAGGCGATTGCAAATGTAATTAAAATAATTAAATAAATAAAATTAAAAAAAACTCTTACGCGATGGAAAAAGCAATCGCGAAAAATAATTGACAAAGGCAACGACTTTTTTCAGTCGCCTTATCTTTTCGCGACAAGGCTTTACGCGATTGCCATTGCGACGGTTTTTCCCGTCGCGTTAACCTTCCGCGACGGCTCTAAGGGTTTACGCGACGGCTTTTGGCCGTCGCAAAAGGTCAGTTTTCTTGTAGTGAACATAGAAGAGTACAAGCACAGAAAAGCACGTGGATACAAGAGATTAAAGCTAGGAATTGGGCTCAAAGAAATACGAATGATATATTCAAGGAAGAATGACCTTCTCTTTAGCCACATGCTCAACCACTCATCCCAATAGCCAAATCCGTTTCAAGTTCTAGCCTACAAATATTTGGAGGCTATAAATACGCAAGTGTGTAGACAAAAGCAATATGTCGAAAAATCACATACAACTTGAACAAGAGAAGATCAAATGCTCATTGGCTCTATTATATTCTTCCTCCCACAAATCTTCTTCCACCTTTAAAGTCATTGAATTTGATTGTGTCGTGACTAGGATATAATTTTGTATTTGATCTTATTAGTTCATATTACTTCATTATTATATAATTAGGGAACATTCGGTATTGTAATCTATTTCATTGTTAAAAGAAGATCTCGCCTAAGCGGCACACTCAAGTTATATATTTATATAAATTGAGCAAAAACTATTTATTATGTTTATTTCCGCTGCAAAACTTATTTTTTTACAAACTGTTTTCAAATTCTGATTGTTTGTGTTATCGTAAGTGTTATAAGTTGTGTTACCAACCTTTTTGATAACATTTGCAAACAGGCCATTGACAATTTCAGGTTTTTATCCTGTAAGTTTGAATAGCCTGAAAAAGATGAACAAACACGTAAACTAAGTCGGGGCTTCACCGGCGAAGGCCCTTTGGCGTGAGAATAAGTATTTGTGTATTTGGGAGCAAATCAATTGACAAAAGTTTAGGGTCAAGAGAATGCGTGTACCAGAATGGTGTGAATTATGGCTGGTATTTATACGTGTATGATATAGAGTTCTGTCTTGGATAGGATGTTTGGTAAGATAAAGAGTCAAATCCTACTCGGATCATAATTTCCCACATTCTTTATTGTAGTATTATTAGAAAAGTCTTCTGTCCGTATGCCTAGAAGGCATGCTAATCGACATAAAGTGTGGGTCGACATATGGATATGTCGGGCAAAGAGGTGAATAAGGGTAGGTAAGCCCATTTCCCTTGTCTAAACGGTGTCCGAGCAGGTGTTGGTCAGTATATGAGGATACCTTGGTCGGCATCAATGCATGCCTTGGTCAGCATATATCAGCATTTCTGCCTTAGTCATAAAATCTCTCTACTATATCTAGGTCGGCATAGTAGAAAATGATGAGAAGGCATGACGAGCATAGGTAGGGAAGCCCATTCCCTATGTAGTGTTTAAAACTTATGTAAATATTACTTGGGCTCAATGGATTGGGCATTGCCCATTTTATGGCCCATAGTCGTACTCGGTTTATACTGTTCAATGGCCCCCGACTTCCTAGCTCGGCTTTGCTGAGGAGGAAATGATGCTCGTCCTCGGTTTTTATGAATACATAGGGATTTTCTTGAATTTCTAGGCAGCAATCATTTATCCGCCGATTATTACACATGGGTAGGCGTGCCTATTATTGACAGGACATTCCTCTTGGGAACATGCTAGAGCCATCAATGAGGAAGGAGGAATTACGTTTCGACCCAGTTTCTTTGACCCGTACCCGCTCAGATCAGGGTATAAAAGGCCAAACCCACTACATTTTGACTTTTTTATCACTGTAGGATCTTGAGAAGTACTTGTGAGATTGAAAATTGCTTGTTAAGTTCTTGATTTCCTTGCTTAATTTCTTGGATTTGTGTTCGAAATCTTCAATATTTCTCTTTATCAACCTTCAAATCAGGTATAATTTCTCTCACCTTTCGTATTTCCTTTGATTTTTCTCGCATTTTCTGGGTTATGCCTTTGGTGGTTCTTGAAACCTCCATTGTTGTTGTTACTTGAAGCTTTTCTTGAGCTATTTTTTGTGATTTCCCCGTTCATAGTTATGGCAAGAACATGGAGAAGTAACCCCAATGCCTTATACTGCTACCATACCCAAAACCTTAGGATTTATAAAAGAATCGATGGGTCGTGGATGATGGTAAATCTAGATGAAATTGGGGAGATCTTGACAAAGTACCAAGCTCCTAGAACCGACGTCCGTTATCCAAGTCGGTTTAGGATGGATCGGCCTAGCATAGACTCCCCAAATGTCGTGATGTTCCATGGTTGGACAAAAATCCTTGACCATATCAACCTGTACTATTTGAAGTCCAACCACTTGGAGTGTCCATTGTTGGGTAAGAATCCCTCCTCGACATTTAGTAAATAAGACGGGGAGGAATACTTCCTTGTCCTCGTCTTTTACAATGCCTTGGCCAAAGTATCTTGTTATTTATTGCGCAGATATGTCTTGGAGAGGAAGTGGTGCTACTCGTCCTTCAGCTGGTCCTTCTACATCGGGGAGGATCGTTGATATTTTTGCCGAGGGAGCTCAAGCTGGTGGCCGTTCAAGAGGCCGTGGTAGGTCCCAACCCAGTAGGTCTAGCACCCCTAGGCCTAGGTCAGCCAGAGCCGGGATAACCCATGATTGAGGAGTTACACAATAAGTTTGGTGTGTTGAGTGATGAATATCGCTTAACCTATGTCCCTGGTGCTTCTGTCCATGATAAGGATGCTATGAATGATTTTTTGTATAATCTGAACCATGTCAATTTTTTCAACTAGCAGTTCCAATTAGGACACCCTCTTCCCCTCGACCCCTTCATTTGTGAGTTCCTGTCATGATAGGGGCCAATGCCGTGAGGTTCTTAACTGGCTTTATTGTGTTGTTCCGTAGCCTTGCATTTGAGCCTTGCCAGTCGGCTTTCCACAATTTTTTCACCGTCAGCTACAAGGAAGACCCCGTGTCTTGGTGGTGAGGAGTGATCCAAATCGACCAAAGTTGATATACCCGATATCTAGCAAGGTGTCGGCCTAGAATAACCATGTTATAAGGGTTGAGAGTAGACAAGGTTTGGAATTTCCAGCTCCTTCCCGGTTCCCAGGTGTGCCCGACCAAGTATGGAGGTCAGACTGGAGTAACCAACTTATTGAGAGATTGGAACAATTTACCTTAGTAGGCACGTTGTGTTGGTCAAGTATACAGACCGACCAACGATACTATGTTCAAGCTGGCATCATGCCTGGTCCCTTAGATGGGTTAATGCCCATGGTTCTCGTAGTTAGGGGGAATCGTTATCACGATTGGAGGGTGCACCCCGACCTCGTCTTCCATTCTAACTGCGACATATTGAAATTACCCGGGATCCGGAGCATCCCGCGCATCTCGCATTTCGTCGCCGTTTCGAGGAATGTTAGCCCGGATCCGAGAGGCAGCGCGTTCGCGCCCCGGCATCTGGCTCTATTCCGTCTCGGCGTTTTGCGTGAATGTTGGAGGTGTCTCGCCGTGTTTTGCTTTGTAGAGTCGCCACGCCGTTTTTATTATTAAGCGAAAACATTGAAAAAGGGCATCAGTTTAAAAATAATAATAAACTGTTTTTGTGTGATGAGATTTTGAGTTCGGAGGTCAGATGACTCCTCGGGAAGAGAATATTAGAATCTTAGAGCTCACCCGAGTCGCCTCGTAAAAACGAGTCTTTCGGATACCCCTAATATTCTTTAACTGTTGTGTGTGTGTGTGCTTTTAAAAATGCATGCTGTGTCGGATGTCTACATTGTACACTGCGTATTGAAATGTATTGAAATAGTAATGGAAGGAAGCCTTACCAATGTTGGTTCGTGTCTGTCTTCCGCTGGGGAATAGTGTTTGAGGATGGAATGATGTTCCGGTACGGACCGGGATTGCTTTGGGAGGGACCGGTCGTCTGCAGACAGAGTTTCGACGTGAGTTGAGATTGTAGGCTGCGTTCGGGCAGAGTTTTGGCGTGCGTTGAGGTGGCAGGAGTCACTCGGGCAGAGTTTCGGCGTGCGTTGGGATCGCAGGGATCACTCGGGCAGAGTTTCGGCGTGGTTTGGGATCGCCGGTTTGACTCGGAAAGAGCCGGGATGCCTCGGGAAAGACCAGGCAAGGCCTCGGAGTACCACGAGGGGCCTCAGAGTACCTCGAGAGTGCCTCGGGGCAGCGCGGGAGCGCTCGGAGAGGCTTCGGAGCACCACAAGGGGACTCAGAAGGCCTCGTAAGGATCCAAAGGGGGCCGGGAGTGCCTCGAGAGGACTTAGAGGGGAGCCAGAAGGCTAAGGGAGGAAGAGAGAAGAGGGAGGTGTGTGAAAATGAGGAGGGGGAGCCCTCTATTTATAGTAAAAATTTTCGTGCAAGAAGGTCCGTACGGACCTTCTAGGTAAACCAGAATCTTGGTTTTCCTCGATTTGAGGGAATATGTGATGATGGTGAATATTCTGTAATTATGGTGTCCCCTTGCAAGAAGGTCCGTACGGACCAACTAGACTGCAAATAGGTCCGTACGGACCAACCATGTATGGGAGTGATGATTACTTCCAGGATTTGAGGGAATATTGTGGACTTTAAGGGGATTTAGTAATTATTAAAGCAAAGAGGTCCGTACGGACCATTATTGCTTTTCCAATTTCCTGAAAATTCCCAAAAGGTCCTTTTGTCCCTTTTTATCCCAGAAACTCTCTTGGTTTGGCTGGGGGTTTTGAGAGGGTTTTGAGTGCCAGAGGTCGTCGATACTGCGTTGATGAGTCTGCGGTGCTTCCCGTGTGCTTGAAAGGGGGTGATCCAGATTGGGGTACTTACAGAAGCCCCTCGACGACGTCACTTATGAAAGAAGTGGGGTCGCCGATAAGATAAGGGTCCTAATCTGGATCGCGTCTTTGGGAGATAAAGTGACCGGGGAGGTCAGTGTGAGGACGTGGTGGTGTCCTATTGTGTGACCATTTAGGTCAGTAGGCTGGACCCTGTGATAGGATTCCTACGTATCCCTGGCGGGAATCAAGCCTAGTCGTAGTTCGGGTGTGGGGTGAGTGTTTTGTGAATGCGGGCGTGGCGGTGCCCTGAAGTGTCGTGTGACCGCCGAGGTCAGTGGTAAGGACGTGGTGGTGTCCTGGGTGACCGCATAGGTCGATGGCTGGACCCTGTGATAGGATTCCTACGTATCCCCGGCGGGAATCAAGCACAGTCGTAGTTCGTAGGTCGTGACCCGTGAGTGCGGGCGTGGTGGTGCCCTGAAGTGTTGTGTGACCGCCGAGGTCAGTTGTGAGGATGTGGTGGTGTCCTGGGATGGAAATTTTACGATTTTCCAAATCGGGTGGTTTAAGGCCTTCCAGGCCGGAAATAGTGATTTGGGAGGTTTATACGGTCTTCCGGACCGAGTGGTTTAAAGCCTTCCGGGCTGGGGATTGTGATGGTGGAGGTTTATGCGGTCTTCCGGACCGAGTGGTTTAAAGCCTTCCGGGCTGGAGATTGTATGAGGACTTGAATCGTCTTCTGATTGCGGTTGCGCCATGCATGAGGACTTTGAATCGTCTTCTGGCTGCGGTTTGCCATGTGTGAGGACTTTGAATCGTCTTCTGGCTGCGGTTTGCCATGCGTGAGGACTTTGAATCGTCTTCTGGTTGCGGTTTGCCATGCGTGAGGACTTTGAATCGTCTTCTGGCGACGGTTTGCCATGCGTGAGGACTTTGAATCGTCCTCTGGCTGCGGTTTGCCATGCGTGAGGACTTTGAATCGTCTTCTGGCGGCGGTTTGCCATGCGTGAGGACTTTGAATCGTCCTCTGGCTGCGGTTTGCCATGCGTGAGGACTTTGAATCATCTTCTGGCTGCGGTTTGCCATGCGTGAGGACTTTGAATCGTCTTCTGGCTGCGGTTTGCCATGCGTGAGGACTTTGAATCGTCCTCTGGCTGCGGTTTGCCATGCGTGAGGACTTTGAATCGTCTTCTGGCTGCGGTTGTGGAGGCATGGCTGCCTTGAGCTTTGAGAGGTTTAGATGCCTCGTGCTTTGTCCGCTGGGGAGAAGGTTGGACTTACGATGGCTGCCGGTGTTCATCCGTTGGGGATTTATCATGGCCTTGTAGGAGCCTGCAAGGATTCCCTTTTTGACTTGCTGGGGAAGGAGCTCGGGCTTACTTTGATGGCCGGTGCTTGTGTTGTTGATGAGTGGGCAAGGATGATGGCCGGTGATTGTTTCACCATTTGGCGTTTTGGAGGCGTTTCGTGCCTTGGGATTTGTACTCGGAGGTGTTGGCTCCTTCTTGCGCTTGTTTTGCCGTTGAGTGGGCGAAGTTCGGGCTTACATTGACGGCCGGTGCTGGGGATATGTAGTCTTGTACGACTTCCCTTTGACTTGTTGGGGAGGAGCTCGGGCTTACTTTGATGGCCGGTGCTTGCGTTGTCGACGAGCGTTTTGGAGGCGTTTTGTGCCTTGAGATTTGTGCTGGGAGGTGTTGGCTCCTTCTTGCGCTTGTTTTGCCGATGAGTGGGCGAGGTTCGAGCTTACACTGACTGCCGGTGTTCATCCGTTGGGGATTTATCGTGGCCTTGTAGGGGCTTTTCCTGCTGAGAGGGTGACGTCGGGCTTACTTTGACTGTCGGTGGTTGAATCGCCGTTGAGTGGGCGAGGTTCGGGCTTACACTGACTGCCGGTTCTTGAATTGCCGTTGGAGTGGGCGAGGTCCGGGCTTACACTGACGACCGGTTCTTGAATTGTCGTTGGAGTGGGCGAGGTCCGGGCTTACACTGACGGCCGGTTCTTGCGTTGCCGTTGGAGTGGGCAAGGTCCGGGCTTACACTGACGGCCGGTTCTTGAATTGCCGTTGGAGTGGGCGAGGTCCGAGCTTACGCTGACGGCCGGTGGTTGAATTGCCGTTGAGTGGGCGAGGTTCGGGCTTACACTGACTGCCGGTGCTTGCGTTTGATGGGTTAAGGACCATACTGCACTGAATTTGCTGAAATAGGCCTTAGGACAGCCAGGGGCAAAGATTATAAGGGCAGGAAAGTAATTTGGCCCTCCCTTGCAAGAAGGTCCGTACGGACCAACCTGGGATGCAAAGAGGTCCGTACGGACCATGTTGGTTTTTTACAGTTCCCAGATTTTGACCGGGTTAAAAAGCCGAGGCCCCCTTCACTTCTCCTTCTTCAGTTCGTGCATCCGAGAGAGAGAGAGAGAGAGAGAGAGAAAACCTCCATTTTTACACCAAAATCTTCCATTTTTCGCTTGAATCGCTTGCAATGGCGGAAGGATCTCGAAGGAATCGTCGACAACGCAGTCAAGAAGTGGTCGAGCAACGGATGGAGCTCCAAAGAAATTGGATCTCGTTTGTTCCATCTTCGAAGAACCCGGATGTATTGTATCCGAATCCGGAGGTGCACAATCGTCGCTCTAGGAACGTCGGGGAGGTAAGAAATCCTTTCCGTTTCGATTCCTCGTCAATTTTTGAATGCTAGAACTAGGTTTTAGTTTTTCGCATTTTTGGGGTTTTCGTTATTTGCCATGCTTTTTTGTGAAATTCTTGATGAATTGTTGAAAATTAGCATGTAAATTTTGTGAATATGTGCATTTTGTGCAGAAATGTGTAGATTAGTGCCTCTCTATGAAAATGCATGTTTTGGTGTTTTGTACCTTATGCTATTAATGTATGTACAATGTGGAAAAATTGTCATGTAGGGACAAATTTTGTAGAAAAAATGTGACATGTGCCGTGTTTCGTGACGGGTTTTATCTGAAAGTGTGTGCCGTGTAGGGGCGGACTTTTCTTTTAAAAATGTGTTATGCAGTGTGTGCCGTGTTTTTGGGTGACGGACTTTGTGGGGAAAATATGTGCAATATGTGCCGTGTTTCGTGACGGTTTATTTTGAAAATGTGTCGTGTAGTGCTTGATTCCTCTGTTGAGAAAATCTGTACAGTGTGTGCCGTGTTTTTGTGACGGACTGCATGGAAAAAATTATGTATAATGCATGTCATGTTTTGAGTTGCATGTAAAAATTATGTGCAATATGTGCCGTGTTTCGTGACGGGATATATATGCTTTGATTTTATTTTGTATTAAGTACTGCGAATGATGTACCTTTGCTGTGTTTACCTGCAGGATGAGGGGCTCATGGCTGGGAAGGCCAAGAAGATGAAGACACGGGGATCGCTCGAGGCTGTTGTTGAGTTGTGGCAGCGGATGCCTGATATTTCTGTGGATGGTAGGCCGAGTCCCAGGAGGCTGGTCTACGCTTCTGGCTTGGGTGTGTTCGTAGAGAACCCGGGCCGGGGTTTCGACACGAGGAAGAACAAGAGCGTCTTCCTTGGCCTTTCCGAGTATTGGTGGGATACCACCCACACCTTCCATCCGAGCCGGGGAGAGGTGACGGTGACGCCACACTTGAGACTTTCTTTGCGATTACCGGGCTTTCCTTCAAAGGAGGGCCAGTGCGGTGGAGAGATATGATAACTGATGATGTGTTGACCGAGCTGCTGGGCTTTGAGCCTCGTCCTCGCAGGGGCCTGGGCATGTTGTATAGTGATGTGGAGCTGAGGATCACGGCCAGTATCGGGGCCTATGTTCGGGGTACCGGCCAGGTGACGGCGGAGCAGCTGGCGCGCTCCTTTTTGTGGTTTGCACTTTCCGAGACTTTGTTCTCGAACCATGCGACTGTGGCTCCTTTTGCTCTGTTGGAGAGCTTGATTGATCTGGAGAGAGTTGTGATATCGCTTGGGGCGAGGCGGGCCTGGCCGAGCTCTACTTCTCCTTGGACCGGTTTAGCCGGGGTGTGGCCAGTTCTTTGGCCTGTTTTGACTTTGCTTTGGAGGTATGAGTTTATTGCTGTTTTTGATTTAGGAACTTGTCGTTTCTCCGTTTTCTTTTGCACTGAGCCTTTTCTGTTTTTGTCACAGGTGTGGTTCTACGAGATTTTCCAGTGCTTCCCGTGGGATAGAGATCCTGGGGCCGTAGCAGCATATCCCGCTATGTTGGGCTGGGCCCGCTCGGCGAGGAAGAGGAGGACCAGCAGAGGGAAGCTCACTATCGCCTACGGGGATGTGCAGGAGCGTCTGGAGAGAGGTAGCCCAGAGGGGTTTGTTTTGTTTCCGTGGGCTCGGTATGAGGCTGATGAGTTCGAGGGCTCTGAGGTGACAACAAGCAGCCGGGAAGATCTTTGCGGGGCTTGACTTGTGATGTCATGTATCTGGGAGAGCGGGTCTTCTGGCAGCATGGCCCAGGTGTGCTTCCCGTGGCTCCGCAGGACCCTCCTTTTGGGATGCTTGATTCCCGGGATATGGATGTGTTGGACTTTGAGAGGTACCTTGGCGGTGTGGGTGCCGAGGAGTTTATTTTGTATGGAGAGGAGTATGGGGCCTTCGTGAGGAGGAAGTTGAGGACGCCACAGGTGTTGGCGAGGGAGAGGGAGGCTGGTCCGCAGGGTCCCCCAGAGGTTCCGATGCCGGGGCCGGATTTCACGTATGTCCGTGGGGATGGATCGAGGAGGAGGGTGTCTCGTATTCGCCCCCGAGCAGGCTCCTGCTGCATACCGAGTGGATCCTGATAGATCGGTGAGTGTGCTTACTCTTTTCCATCTTGGCATCTTTTCTGTATTTTTCTCTTTTTGTTGTTGAGTATAACTGTATTGCTGAGCGTTTCTTTGGCTGCTTGCTTGTGCAGGTCCCGAGGAGGGCTTTTGACATGCTGACCCGCCGTTATGTGGCGATGAGGTCCTTTGCGAAGAAGATGGCGTCGAAGATGTCTTGCCGGTCTTCGCGACGTATGCCGACGTACCAGCCGATGCCTTCGAGGCATTCTATAGATGCTCCTCCACCGAGGGCTGAGCCTGAGCCACAGCAGGAGGGATCTTCGCGGGGGCGGCATAGCATGGATGCCGGGACGTCTTCGGGAGCTCCGAGGCAGCAACCCTTTTATCAGTTCTTCCCTCCGCAGGACGCACAGGGTGAGGGTTCGTCAGAGCCTTCTTTCTTTGATCCTTTCGCCGGATTTGATCCTTCTGAGTACTTTGAGTACCAGCTTCCGAAGGGGGCTCGGTACTCTGATGACGAGGATATGACGGGCGAGTTCACCGGGATGCCCGACTTCTCTCTGGATGATCTTGGCAAGGATGATGATGCCGAAGAGTCGGATTAGGGTTCATTTGCTTTCCCTCTTTCCATATCTTCTTTTTTTTCTTTTAGCAACAGACATTAGATGTACCTGTAATAAAAAACTCGTATTTGCATGGCAAACAACATTTTATTTTAAGATGTAATGTCATTTTTGTGATTCCCGGGAATTGTCCTAGAAATTGTTGCTATTATTTATTATTATTTTTTTTAATTTTGTGCATGCTACGTGAGCTGAGAGTGCGTTTGTGGGTAGTGTATGGTTGCCGAAAATGGCTTTGGCCATGATTTGGGCAGTTTGGAGCAAGGTCCTGCTGAGGACAGTGGTTGTTGTACCATTTGCTGGGGAAATGGGTCATGATTGCAAGGAGGTCCGTACGGACATACTTAGCATGCAAAGAGGTCCGTACGGACCAACCTTGCTTTTGGGAAGGAGATAAATGTTTTCCAGTGTCTGGTTCTTCCCCATTTCCCCATTTGCAGCCATTTTCGAGCTTTCTTCCCCATTTCCTCTAAGAACCTCCATTTTTGCCATGGATTCTTCGTACGTCCCTAGAATTTTGCCGAGGCTTTCGCAGGAGAGGCAAGCATACTTCCTTGAGCATCTGAAAACGTGGATGCGGCGCCGTATGAGGCATCAGAGATGGGTTTTCGAGGTAAGGTTTCGTCTTTGCTCGATTTGGTCTTTTAAGGAGTTGGTTCCTGATTGGGATTTGTTGCGGGCTGCCGCGAAGTTCTGGGATTTTAGGAGGCATGTGTACTGTTTCTCCTACAATGAAATGGTGCCCACTTTTGAGGATTTTCGGGCTTTGATTGGAGGACCGGAGGTGGAGGCCATCTCGCTTCCTTTGATTGGTGGTGCTGCTGTGAGCGTGAAGCTTGCAGGCTTTCTTCGTACTTCATTGGAAGAAGTGCAGGGCATGATCCTTGATTCGGGTCATATTGACATTTCTGACCTGCCGGAGTGATTCATGGTTGATGATGAGAGTGATGTCTCTTGGGACGCATTTGCCTTGTGCGTGATGGCGACGCTTTTCCTGGTCAGCTCCCTTGGCATTTGCGATGGTGCTTTGCTAGATGTGGTTGTGCACTGCAGAGCTGGAGAGGATATTGTCCCGTTGGTGTTGGGGGAGACTCTTCATGGTATTGACCGTCTGGCGACTGGGGATCGTTTCATGAGAGGGGGAAGCCCCACTTTGCTCACCTTGTGGCTGCGAGAGAGACTTCAGGCCATGCCCGAGGCTCCGACGTCGTTTAGCCCGTGGTCATTTGCTCAGCGACCTCTTGTGTTGGATATGGATCAGTCCGCCTGGGAGAGATGGATGGCACAGCTTGGTACGCATCAGATCCGTTGGTGGGTTCCCCACTGGAGGATTGAGACTAGGAGGGTCTTGCAGGAAGGGTCCTACGTTGTTAGAGTTCCAGGTTTGTCGTGGTCCTCCTTCTATATTCCGTCGCTTGTTTCCCGGCAGTTTGGGATGAAGCAGGAGCCTTTGTTGGGCTAGGATGACCTTGCTCTTTGCGGAGGTAGTTCCTCTTTGTATGGCGGCTCCAGGTGCTTTCTTGTATTTTCGAGGGTATGGAAGTATTCCACTTTCCCTCTGTGGTACTCCTTAGACGTCGGGAGAGTGTCGTATTGACGACTCGATGCACTCCGGCCCAGTATGAGCAGCGTGTTGGGCGAGTCCCAAGTGGCTTCGGAGAGCGGGCGTGTAGCGATTACGGCACCCGGTTGCCGTAGTAGCTATTGCCTTAGGAGTGCCGAAGCACAGTCGACCCTCAGGACGTGACGGGAGACACTTTGTTTGACTACGAGACTAGAGTTGACCGACTGACGGGGAGAGGTCCTCTTCTATAGACTCGCAGGGAGGAGATCCGAGCCGAAGCACGGGCGAATGAAGCCACGAGAGCTCTTGGATTGTTTGACTCTACGGGGAGGACCACGATCTCGGGCGAGAGACGCAGAGTTGGTTCGCGTGGAGCGAAAGAAGACTCGCCGGGGACGAGGGAAGAAAGGGAAGAATGGCGAGGGGACAAGCGCAGATGGCGCGGAATGACCTCCTAGGTATCCATTCATTGCATTGTAAACACATTATTTGTTAAATGTATTAAAAATTTGTCTTTTAGCATGTTGTGAACTTGAGAGTAGACCGTGCTTGAACTCATCAAGAAATGTTGTAACCGTTAGTGATTTGTGATTTACTTTTAAAGCTTTGTCGAGACGCAAGATCTCTTGTTTGCCTTTGTTTCTTTTGTGCACCTTGTCGGCGTCCATCTTTGAACTTTTACATTTGCATTTGCGGGTGCCGATGCAGGCCATGACGGCAATCCCCTTTGCTTAGGCTTTGTGCTTGGCTGAGAGGTTGAATGATCCCCTGACAAGTCATTTTGACGGTCATTTTCGTAGCTTCCTTGCCCTTTGTTGGCGTCGGGCTCTTGACCTCAATTTCGCAGCTTCTGCTTGAGCTTCTTTTATTTTTGTTTTTTTTTGTGAGCCCTTGCTCGAGCTCTCTTTTTTTTTTTATTTGAAGCGCGTGAGGGTGAAGACAAGCCCCTGGCTTGGAAGCAGACATGAGTCAGTCGTTTGATGCTGAGTGACCCTCGGATGTCCTTTGATGTTGCCGCCATCGTTTGACTTGGTCAAGGTGACGTTGGGGCGTGCTCTTGAAAAGTGCGTAGCTTGATGGAGGTCTTGATTGACATTCAAACTTTTGACTTTTTTGTGTATTTTTAGACCGGACCAATTAAGGTTGCCTACGTTCCCCCGGACTAGAGGGCTCAGGTCTGCGTAGTTCGACACTACATGGAGTGCCAAGAGATGCACAGTTGTTCTTCTTCAGGCGAAGTATCTGCGAAGTTTGCTTCCGTTGACTAGATTCATGAAGGGATTGCCGTCTAGGTCTGTCAGCTTCATGGCACCTCCGGAGAAGATCTTTTGAACCACGAAAGGTCCGATCCATGTGGGTTCCCATTTTCCCAATGGGTTGGTTCGAGTGGGAGGCTTTTATTTGAGTACGAGGTCGCCTTCCCTGATGTCTCGGGATTTGACTTTCTTGTCGAAATCTCTAGCCATCCTACTTTGATAGGCTCGGACGTGTTCCATGGCCTTTAGTCATCGCTCGTCTAGCAGAGCCAATTCGTCATGTCGGCTTCGGAGCCATTCAACTTCGTTGATGTCATTTTCCAGCAACACTCGGAGTGAGGGAATTTCCAGTTCAATGGGAAGGACTGCTTCCATCCCGTATGTCAGGGCGAATGGGGTTTCTCCCGTGGATGTTCTGACTGATGTGCGGTAGCCCCAAAGTGCAAGGTGCAGCTTTTCAGGCCAATCTCGTCCTCGGGTGGTCATTTTTCGGATGATCCGTTCGAGGGTTTTGTTTGCTGCTTCCACGGCGCCGTTTGTTTGTGGCCGGTAGGGAGAAGATTTGTGGCGTGTGATCTTGAATTCAGCCGGCGATGCATCGAATTCCCCCTCGAAGTGTGAGCCATTGTCTGATATGACCTCATTTGGGATTCCGTATCGGCAGATGATGTTTTCCTTGAGGAAATGCGCGACCTTCTTGGAAGTGAGTACCTTGTAGGACTTGGCTTCGACCCATTTGGTGAAGTAGTCGATGGCTACTAAGATGAACTCGTGACCAGATTCTTTGCTGGCGGAGCGATTTTCCCGATGACGTCAATTCCCCAAAGTGGCAAATTGCGGGGTGTAGTCATGCGGTAGAGATCGTGGGGAGGTAGATGATTGAGGTTGGAGAACCGTTGACACTTGTCGCAGCTTCGGACAAAGTGGATGCAATGCGCCTCCATGGAGATCCAAAAGTAGTAGCCCATCCCGAGAATGATTTGCATCGGGGCTCTGTCGTTCGCTCATGTGGGACCGCAAGCCCCATTGTGGACTTCGTTCATGAACTTGTTTGCTTCTTCCTGGGCGATGCGGCGTAGGAGTGGTCCATGGTAGCATTTCTTGTATAGCATGTCCCCAGGGATGACGAAGTGAGAGGCGAGGCGTTTTAGGGCCATGATGCTCTTGGTTTTGACCCCTCGCGTGTGTGGGTCTTCCTTGTTCATGAAGGTGATTTCCCGTTCTTGAGGTATTGGAAGATCTGGTTGTACCATGGCTCATTGATGGGCTTAGGTTACGGTTCGATCTCACAACGGTAGGCGGGAATTTCCTTTCGTCCGACTTTGAAGGGTTTGATTGCTTTTCCTTCGGGGATTTCCACAAGGAAGCGAAGGTGGCTAAGGCATCTGCAAACTGTTTCGGTCTCTTGGCAAGTAGTGGAAGGTGACCTCTTCGAATTGTGTGATGAGGTCCTCCATGCAGGCATGGTATTTTTGCAAGCCTGGGTCTATGGTTTTCCACTTGTTGGAGACTTGGTTGATGATCAAGGCTGAGTCCCCATAAACTTCGAGTTTCTGGACATTCCTCTCGAGTGCGGCTTGTAGTCCGGCAGCAGCTTCATATTCGGCGGCATTGTTGGTTACCTCGAAACTGAGCTTTATGGCGATTGGGGTGTGTTCGTCCTTGGGATCGACCAAAAGCATACCAATGCCATTTCCTTTTTTGTTGGCTGCTCCATCGAAGAATAGTTGCCATCGGTTTTCGCCTTCGAGTGCAAAGATTCCCTAGTCTGGAAATTGTGGTTCAGGGCCTCGAGCCTCGTCGGTTGGGAAATCAGCCAGTTGTTCAGCCATGGCCCGTCCCTTGATTGACTTTTGGTTCACGTACTTGATGTCAAATTCCGCTAGGAAGAAAGACCATTTGGCGAGCCTCATTGACAGAGATGGTTTGTCGAAGAGGTATTTGACTGGGTCCATTTTGGAAACCAAGTGTCAGAGTGTGCGGCGATCGCACGTAGTGCCGTAATTTTCCGACAACCCATACTAGAGCTGCGCAGGTTTTCTCGAGGGCTGAGTAATTGAGTTCGCTGCCTTGAAACTTTCGACTGACGAAGTAGATGGCGTTCTCGACTCGTGACTCTTTCTTTTCCTGACAGAGCATGGCTCCAACAGCGGTGTCGGTCACAGTTAGGTATAGCAACAGTGGCTTCTCCTCGTGGGGAGGACAGAGAATAGGAGGACTCACAAGGTATGCCTTTATTTCTGTTGGGTCCTACATTTTTCAGTCAACATGTTTACAACTTATACTTAACAACTTGGTACTAACAACTTGAATTGTTCCATTTACCACTTGGTTTTTTACGGGTTGGGACGCTTGATAACGTTCTTCCTATTTTATAGGGCTCGTGTCAAAAGAAGCAATGACTAAGTCAAAAACGTTTCTTCAGTAACAAATCTTATCTTCTCCCTCAAACAGCAAATGGCGGAAATATCTCTATTGGATCAACCTCTTTTCCGAGTTTATAGGCCCATGATTCTCTTTGTAGTTAGCCGTTGTGGAGAGGTATAAAAGAGACATACCACTGTATTTTGCACACACGTGATCCACTAGCTTAAGGTCTCTTTCAATACGCTCATAGTACTGTAATCCTCAAGAACATTTAGTAAACTTTCGGTCAAGGCAGGAGCCAGATCCTCCCGGGGTTTTATGCCGGCGAACAAGTTGTTCAAGGGCTTTCCCTAGTCAACAAACATCTTGTGTCCATTTCTATTCAACTTGATAGTCATTGTACCTAGATTCATATCACTTTAGTCACTTTTCCCATCATAAAAATATAATTGTTGAAATTTGACCAAAACAATTTGGCGCCGTCTGTGGGAAACTTTGATTATTCGAGTAGAAATGGTTAATCCATCTTCCAGCAGTCAGAGTCGGCCGCTTACGTTTCCAATGCCCAAGGCAACCTTCCTCCAAGTGCAGAAGCTGTCAATTT
Source organism: Adenophora triphylla var. japonica (assembly GCA_022495995.1). Lineage (NCBI taxonomy): Eukaryota > Viridiplantae > Streptophyta > Magnoliopsida > Asterales > Campanulaceae > Adenophora > Adenophora triphylla. The sequence continues at coordinate 29,593 of JAFEMH010003555.1, read as the reverse complement.
GGAGATAATGTCCAACATGGCGGACATGATGAAGAAAATAGGCGATCGGTTGGATGCTCAAGAGCATACGAATACCAGGATATTCAATGCCATTGATAGTCTGCGTAAAGGGAAGCAAGCGGAGACTCAAGTATCCACTCCGTTTTCACCTTTACTTCCTAGATCTTTGTTTGGTGCAGGTACAGGACCGAGCCATGTTGGAGATATCCCGATGTCCAACACCTTGCCAGCGGAAAGCACAATTGTGACATCCATTCCAATCGAGCAACCAAGATTCGGCCTACCAGCTAGCCAACCTGCGCTATCATCTTGCTACACTTATGCTACACCCTCAGTGGGGCAAACGGGAAGTTTCTTTAATGCTTTCGATACTTTCGCACCTCAAGTTAATAGTGCTCCTCTTTTCGCAGAGAACCAACTTGTTAAGGAAATGCAAACCATTAAGGAGTTGCTCCGAAGCGTGCCTGGAGTCAACTTGCCGTATCACCAAGTCTCTCCAACTTGCTACAATGAGTCTCGTTTTGTGCCAGCAATAGCCAGTGTGGAGATCCCGAAGAAATTCTCAGTCCCTCATATGAAGAAGTATGATGGGAGTACCGATCCGACGAGCACGTGTTCTTTGTATCGGGAATCAATGGATATCATAAGTATCCCTCCTATGTTTAAAGAAGCATGTTTTGCGGGGGCTTTGGCTCAACCTTGTCGGGACCGGCCTTAAAATGGCTAACGGGGCTCCTCTAAACTCTATTTCATCTTATGCTCAACTTGTCAATATGTTCATTAATCAATTTTCATGCAACGGGGCATTTGACAAGTTGACTAGCGATATTTATAGAATTGTACAACGGCTAACGAAAATCTTAAAGAATATTTGCACGAGATTCAACAAGGAGGCAGTGACGATACCCAACTTGGATGTGTCCACCTCTACGGAGGCATTCCGTATAGGCTTGAAGAAGAGTTCATTGTTTTACAACGAGTTGGTGATGACCCCTGCGAAACAACTTGAAGAAATAAGAACCGGGGCCTTGCCTTACATCGAGTGGAGGAAGATAGCTTGGCGATGGGGAAGTCAACTGGGAGGACTCCTACTCCTCTATTTGAGCCTTCGACGGACGACCAGGATTCCCATCACTATAAGTCCAACGAGGCAAACCCCTGTTAAGCGAACCCTCTAGAATTCATGTTGTAGATGATGATCAAGAAGGTGATGATAATGATTATCCACAAATTTACGAATATTGCTTTTACGTGGACATTGCAGGAATCTTGTGCGCCATGGGAAATCTTGGAGATAAAGCAAGATGGCCCAAGAAGAATGACCGATCAACAACTTGGAAGGACAAGTCCAAGTGGTGCGCGTTTCATGAAGATTTTGGGCACACCACCGAGAAGCTGTTTCGCCTTGAGGAAGGAGATTGCTCATTTATTGTCCAAGGGTCTTCTCAAGGATTTGTTGGGCAAGAAGAGGGTCGAGTGAATCCAAAGAACCTGATTACGGGGAGCGATCTAGACCCGAGAAAGTTGCACCCCCTCCAGCCACCAAGGTAGTGAATGTTATCTCAGGTGGGTCTCATATTTGCGGCACAACTTACTCTGCCGCCAAGCGTCATGCCAAAAGCTCTAAGGAAGATCAATCAGAATTGCCTTCAAGGCGTCGTGATTTCACCGATGGTCATGTTATTTCCTTTGAAGATGAAGATAAGGACAACACGTTGGACCCTCATCATGATGGTCTAGTTGTTCGGGTGCGGATTGCTAATTGTGTGGTCAAGCGGATTCTGATCGATGGTGGCAGTTCGGTCAACATCATCTTCACTCATGCTCTTGAAGATAGGGGCATCCCTCTGTCCGAAGTAGTGAAGAATTCATCCGTACTGGTAGGGTTCAGTGGTGAGGTGAAGCAAACGGTCGGAGAGATCAAGTTGCCCATCTACCTGGAGGGTATGAATTCCATGGAGAGGTTTTGTGTGATTGAGTGCTCCTCATCATACAATGTTATATTGGGAAGGCCTTGGATCCACAACATGAAGGCCATGCCATCGACTTACCATCACTGCGTCAAGTTTCCAACACCTTGGGGTGTTGCCAAGTTGAAGGGAAACCAGCAAGTCTCTAAGGAATGTTACAAGATCAACATGAAAGCAAGCTCGACCCCTCGGCAAGCATAGCAATTAAAGAAAAAGGCCCAGGACATTCTTGAAGCAGTGGAGCACGATACAAAGCGTTCTGTTGATGCATCAAATCCACGAAGCCCAAGTGCAAGTTGGGATAGACACCGTCCGAAATCGAAGAGGAGTTGATCGAGTTCTGAAAAGCCGAAATCTTTGTTTCGCTTGGAAACATGAAGACATGACGGGGATAAGCAAGGATATTATTACTCACAAGTTGAACATCGATCCGACCATCCGTCCCGTCCGTCAAAAGAAGGAAGTTTGCCCGGGAGCGGAACCGGATCATAAAGGATGAAGTTGAGAGGCTTCGAAGTCCAAGATGATCGAGAGAAGTTCGGTACCCAAGGTGGTTGGCTAACGTTGTAGTGGTGGAGAAGAAGAATGGCAAGTGGCGAGTATGCGTGGACTTCACCGACTTGAACAAGGCCTGTCCAGAAGGATCCATTCCCTCTCCCTCATATTGATTCTCTAGTTGATGAGACAGTGGCCACGACATCTTGACATTCATGGATGCGTCTTCCGGGTATCAACAAATTCAAATGGAGCCTTCAGACCAAGAAGATACAGCATTCATGACTCCAGAAGGTATATATTGTTATATTTCTATGCCCTTTGGTCTTAAAAATGCAGGGGCAACCTATCAAAGGTTAGTAAACAAAATGTTCAAAGACCAACTTGGCAAGACGATGGAGGTCTACATAGACGATATGGTGGTCAAATCCAAGCACATAGAGGATCATGTGGAGCACCTTGTTGAGGCATTCAACATCTTGAAAGCCTTCAACATGAAGCTCAATCCGGTGAAGTGCAACTTCGGTGTTAGAGCAGGTAAATTCTTGGGATATATGGTGACCAAGAGGGGGATCGAAGCAAGTCCTGAACAAATTAAAGCCATTCTCAACTTGGAATCCCTAAGAACATCAAGGACGTACAAAGGCTAACGGGTAGAGTAAGCGGCTTTGAATAGATTTATATCCAAATCATCGATAAGTGCGAGGTTATTCTCACGAAGTATTAAGAAAAAACAAACTTTTTCAATGGGTGACCAACATGAGGCGGCCTTCAAACAACTTAAAGAATACTTGATGACGTCACCCTACTCGCCAAACCCGAACATGGTGAGCATCTTTATTTATATTTAGTTTGTATACGAAAATGCTTTGTTAGTGCGGTATTGGTGAAGGAAACCCAAGGTGAGCAACATCCTGTTTACTATGTAAGTAAGTCTTTATTAGATCTTTGAAACAAGGTACTCTCATCTTGAAAAATTAATATTAGCCTTAACTACTGCTGCTACCAAATTACGTCATTATTTTGAAACACATTCCATAACCGTTAGAACTAATTATCCTATGAGAAATGTGTTGAGAACCCCGAGTTGTCGGGCGGAGTTGGCCAAGTGGTTGGTCAAGTTGAGCACGTATGACATTTCATACGAGCCGAGAACTGACCATCAAATCGCAGGCCCTAGCCGATTTCGTAGCGACTTCGGTCAAGTTTGCGGCTGAGGTAGAACTAGAAGTGCAACAACTTGAAGGTAAAACTATTCCTCGATTTTGGACATTGTTTACGAGATGGAGCTTCAAATTCCAAAGGGATTGGCTTGGGAATAGTCCTAAAATCCCCTCAAGGTGATATCATACCTCAAAATTTGTATCTTGTGAATTCGGTGCAACAAATAATGAAGGCGAGTATGAAGCCCTAATCATGGGTTTAACTACGGCTTTGAATCTGAATATTACACATTTAAATGTATTTGTTGACTCTCAATTGCTAGCTAACCACTTTAATGGCGGTTATATGGCGAAACATTCCAAGATGACTCTGTACCTCCAACATGTTAAGGCTTTAGCTTCGAAATTTCTATCATTCTCTTTGGAACGGGTCCCTCGAGAAGAGAACGCGAAGCGAGACGCCTTGGCTAACTTGGGTTCAACTTGCAAATCAATGTTGCATTCTAGTATACCAATTATTTATGTTAAGTACCCGGCAATAGACCAAGTTGAGGAAATCCAAGTGGCTACGCCACCTACTAGGAGCACCGAGATGTTAAACCTTCTTGGACCCAACCTGTAATTGAATTTCTTCAACTTGGAACTATTCCACACGATGTTAAGAATGTTAGATCTTTTAAGATTCGTACTTCGACCTTCGTTTTGATAGATAATGTCTTGTTTAAGAAGTCTTTTGCGGGACACTACTTGAGATGTGTCGATAATGATCAAGTTGAAGTGGTGCTTAAAGAAATCCATGAAGGAATATGTGGGAACCATTACGGAGGAAAGGCATTAGCATCCAAGGCCCTCAAGACGGGATACTATTGGCCAACCATGCGTCGAGATGCCATGAGCTACGTACGAAGTGTGATGCACGCCGAAGACACGGCAACATCTTGCATCAACTGCCGAGCCCCTACATCCTATAGTCTCATCTTGGCCTTTCATGCAGTGGGGCATGGATATTGTAGGCAAGTTGCCTAAAGCTCCCGGAGGCAAAGTATTCATGTTGGCTCTAACCGATTATTTCTCGAAATGGATCGAGGAGAAGCTTATGTACAAGTAAGAGATAAAGAAGTAATTTCCTTTTTAAAGAAAAATATCATTAGCAGGTTTGGTGTACCATCGGAGATTGTATGTGACAACGGGTCACAGTTCATAAGTAAGAAGACCAGGGATTTTTGTGCTCGCTGGGGCATCAAGTTAGTCATGTCGACACCTGTCCACCCTCAAGCCAATGGCCAAGCTGAGTCAAGCAACAAGTTGATCATCAACAACTTGAAAAAGCGTCTAGATCAAAAGAAGGGAAAGTGGGTTGAAGAATTACCACTTGTGCTTTGGGCAGATAGAACTACTTCTAAAGGAGCCACAGGTAGAACTCCCTATTCTTTAGTATATGGAGCTGAAGCTGTAATTCCAGTTGAAGCGACAGTCCCTACAGCAAGGTATAGCTTATTAACTCAAGATGAAAATAACCTTTTGCTAACTCAAGATTTAGATACAATTGATGAGATCAGGGATTTAGCCAAGATAAGGATGGCAGCTTATCAGCAGCGAATTGCTAGGTCTTACAATAAGAATGTCAGAGTTAGAAGGTTCCAGGTTGGTGATTTAGTTTTAAGAAAAGTATTTCAAAATACAAGAGAATTGAATGCAGGTAAGCTCCCAAGTGGGAAGGCCCATATCTCATCGATCTTGAAGGCGCAAAGGTGCATACTGGTTGTCAACCCCAAGCGGAGACAGAATTCCTAGAAGTTGGAACGCTATCCACTTGAAACTTTATTTCATGTAAGTCCAGTTATTTATAACTAGACTCCTCAGGTACGGTTTAAATTTATGTCAAGTTTAATTACGCATTTCAATTTTTCACTCTTATTGAAACATTACTGACTTGAGCGTCGGAGGGGCGTTAGCTATGCTAACGCCCAACCCTAACATGAATTTGTTTTGCAAGGTGTAACTTGAGCAAACGGAGTAGGCTCAACAGGTTGACACGCCAGTACGGCTGATACTTGTTGAGACCTAAGCTGGAACAGGACAAACATGTTGACACGCCGGTACGGCTGATACATGTTTGAGCCTGAGGAGGACAAAGGTCAAGCATGTTGACACGCCAGTACGGCTGATACATGTTTGAACCTGGAGGAGAAAATTTCAACATGTTGACACGCCAGTACGGCTGATACATGTTGGAATTCTAGCTGGAGAGGGATAGAACTTGTTGACACGCCAGGACGGCTGATACTTGTTCTATCTCTTCAAACGAATTACCTCTGATCAAAGGTACTTATGGTTAAAAGATATTCATCTTTTCTTACGAATTAAGGTTTTGACACCTTCGCCTGGGCGCACGTTTTCACACTTATTCAAGTTGTGAACTATTGGTTGTAACATTTTCATGTTACCTACGGTTTATAACATTTACATGTTATCTAAAGAACAAACAAGTGTCTCTCAGAGACATAAGATACTTTGCTAAAAAACCATTAAGTGTTTTCCAAAAGATTTTTTGCAAACTAAAGGACAAGTTGGATAAGCCAACAAGTCCCTAAAAACCTAAAAAAGCTTGGAGTACTAGACCAACCTAGTACCCCCAAATAAATTGTCTCGGCTCTTATGAGCCATTACAAAATAAAACCTTGTTTTTTGGGGACACTCCCCCCATTTGTTGTACTAGTAGAGGTACACAAATAAAACAAAAATTGTTTTTCATCCAAAAATACCCAAAAGTTTTAAAATGTTTTTCAAACTTCTTGGCCTGCTGCCGCCAGTGTTGTCTTCTCCCCTTGATCATTTGGAGTAACTACTATGGTGTTCAGATCCTTGTTAGCATCATCAACTAGGACTTCCAGGGCCGCGGAATTCACTTCTTTTGCATCCGTGGCTCCCAAATATGGTCCTCCAAAACTTTTCTCTCGTCCTCCAGGTTCCAAGTTGTGGCTTGCCCATTTTTATATTCTTCAATCATCTGGATTCGAGCCTCTAACAAGGTCTTGGTGGCATGAAATTTAAAGTTTCCCTCCGCAGCCGCAAGTTCTTTCATGTGAGCCTTGTTCTCAGCCCTGATGGCTTCCACTTCTTTTTCTAAGCGTTCAAAATCCCTCCTCAAACCTTCCATTTCACCAGCATGCTTGTTTGCTTCCTTCTTCCATTTCTCCACTTCCTTGGCATTTTTTGTGGCCTCCTTCTTTGATTCTCGACTTCATGATCGAGCCTTGCCGCCTTGATCTTCAATGCATCAATGTGGGCTACAATAGGGGTCATAATTTCCTACATAAAAGAAAGCATTAATATTCTATCAAATTCCTTGGAAAAATTCAAAAGTCCCTTTATCTTTACCTTCTCAACAGCAGCTCTAAACTTTTCACCTAACTTCCCCATATCCATGTCACCATTCGTATCTGTGGCTTCAGCATCCACTAGCTTTCTCTTCTTCGCATCCCCCTTCTTCTTGGATGCGATTACATCGGAGCTAGCCACAACAGACACGGGAGTGGGAGGCTTACTGTCTTGCCTTGCTAAACTCTTTGCTCTAGCCGCAGCAAGTAGGCCAGCAGCACTAACGGTGTCCTTAGAAAGGGTGGCTGCAAAAAAGGTTGAAAAGTTAGAACAAAATAAGGGAATTAGAACAAGTTGGAGATAGGCAAAGATTTCAGGTGTTTAATTAACCTGTGGACATTGGGGTGGGCTCAGATAAAGTTTCTTCAAGATTTGTTTCTTGGACTTCTTCAGGACCAACTTCCTCGTCTTGATCTGCAACAAATTGAACTGGTAGTACCTTAAAAGTTCTCACTAACAGGTCCAAATCATAAATCTTGCTCACATTCTCCTCCGTGTTGTCCTTAAAAGGAAAGAGCACATCCAATTTCGCAACTAAGCCAAAGAGAAAAATTGGAGAATTAGTTACATGATTAATTAAGGAGAATTATTAGAATTAGAAAAATTGCCTATACTACCTTGGGACCTCCATTTGAAGTTGGCACCCTCATCCTTCACCAGGGTGCTCTTCTTGGCGAAAAAGAATTTGTTCTTCCACCCTCTATCAGCGGTATCAACATTGTCATTTAGAAAGGACATCCTACCAGTTCTAACCCTAAAACCATACCTCCCTAAACCAAAACTCCTAATTTCATTTGTGAGAGCGAATTCCTCTAAACCTATTTCCAACTCTGTTTCTGCATTTAACCTTACGAGGGTTTGTAGGCTTCTCCAACCTTGGGGCATAAGTTGGGCATAGTTAAGTTTGGTAGCAGTAAAGAACTTGGTGATTAAGATCGGGAAGGGGAATTTCAAACCAATGGTGAAGGGATATTCGGGGAAACATACCCATTCAGGGGAATAACATTAAGGGTTAGGTCAAGGTGGGTAAAAAACTCAGTTTCATATGCCATGGCATGATTCTTCTTGATGACTTCTAAATTAGTAGCAGGGATTCTACACTTCTCTTTTTCAGGGTTCTTCAACATGTTTTGGGTGAGAAAACCCGCGGGCAAACCCTCTCCACTCTCGATTAAAGTTACCACCTTTCTCTTCCCCATTTTTCAAGCTTAAAACAAAAATTCAAAGATGGAATTGAAAAGGAAACAAGTAACTCACCAGAAAGTTCTATTTTGGTTCTCTCTCCGGTCGTCTTCCTTGGGTCTCCCTATAAAACCTCCGTTGAAATTACTGTTCTGATTTGGTGAAAGGGAGAGTTGGAAAAGGAGTATATCTATTTGTGGGGAACTTTAAAGCGGTTGGACTTTAAAACCAACACCACTTTTTGCCTTGGTAAACTACTCAAACTGTCCTATCACGTCTCTTTCCATTTAAAAACCGCCGTTTTCTCACACACCTTTGGCAAACTTTTCGAATTCCTTTGTCCCTTTCTCCTCTCTTAAAAACCGTCGTTCTTTTCTTTCTTATTTTGGCAAACTTTTTGAATTCCATTGTCTCTTTCTATCCCTCATTTTTAAAAATTCAAAAAGTTTGGGGGCAATTGTTGGGTCCTACATTTTTCAGTCAACATGTTTACAACTTATACTTAACAACTTGGTACTAACAACTTGAATTGTTCCATTTACCACTTGGTTTTTTACAGGTTGGGACGCAGTAACGTTCTTCCTATTTTATAGGGCTCGTGTCAAAAGAAGCAATGACTAAGTCAAAAACGTTTCTTCAGTAACAAATCTTATCTTTTCCCTCAAACAGCAAATGGCGGAAATATCTCTATTGGATCAACCTCTTTTCCGAGTTTATAGGCCCATGATTCTCTTTGTAGTTAGCCGTTGTGGAGAGGTATAAAAGAGACATACCACTGTATTTTGCACACACGTGATCCACTAGCTTAAGGTCTCTTTCAATACGCTCATATTACTGTAATCCTCAAGAACATTTAGTAAACTTTCGGTCAAGGCAGGAGCCAGATCCTCCCGGGGTTTTATGCCGGCGAACAAGTTGTTCAAGGGCTTTCCCTAGTCAACAAACATCTTGTGTCCATTTCTATTCAACTTGATAGTCATTGTACCTAGATTCATATCACTTTAGTCACTTTTCCCATCATAAAAATATAATTGTTGAAATTTGACCAAAACAATTTCCTCAAAGGCATCTTGGCATTCTGAGTTCCATTCGATGTCGGCGTTCTTCTTCATCAGTTTGAAGATTGGCTCGCATATAGAGGTCAATTGGTTGACGAAGCGGCTGATATACTGCAGGCGGCCCATGAAGCTTTTCACCTCTGTCTGAGTTTGCGGTGGTCTCATTTCGATGATGGCCTTGATCTTTTGAGGATCAACCTCGATGCCTCTCTCGGTGACCATGTATCCTAAGACCTTGCCTCGGATAACCCCAAATGTGCATTTGGCAGGGTTTAGCCTCATTGAGTGTTTTCGGAGGCGATTGAAGAATTTTCTCAGGTCTGTGAGGTGTTGTCCGTCTGATCCCTTTGAGTAGATGATCATGTCATCGACATACACTTCGATCTCTTTGTGGATCATATCGTGGAAGAGGGTGGTTGCTGCCCATTGATAGGTAGCCCCAGCGTTCTTTAGTCCGAACGGCATTACTGTGTAGCAGTAGGTTCCCCAGGGGGTTGTGAAGGCTGTCTTTTCTTGGTCTTCTTCGGCCATCTTGATTTGATTGTAGCCGGCAAACCCGTCCACGAAGGACTTAACTTCGAAATTGGCTGTAGTGTCTACCAACATGTCGATGTTGGGTAGTGGAAAATCGTCCTTGGGACTTGCTTTGTTGAGGTCTCGGAAGTCCACGCAACAGCGTACTTTTCCATTGGCCTTGGTGACCGTGACGATATTGGAGAGCCATGTGGGGTACTCGATTACCCTGATGAAGCCGACGCGGAGCATTTTTTCGATCTCTTCTTTGACTTGTAAAGACCATTCTGGCTTGATTCGGCGTAGCTTTTGCTTGATGGGCTTAGCCTCTGGATTCAAGGGAATCCGGTGTTCTACAATGTTAGGATCTAATCCGGGCATGTCTCGGTAAGACCAAGCGAACACGTCCACGAACTCTTTGAGCAAAGGCGGTCAATGCGTCTTGCTCGTGCCGGTGAAGAAACTTCCGATTTGCGTCTCTTTTGGCTCTTCGGCGGTTCCCAAATTCACTTTGGTTAAAACCTCCTCGGCAGCTTGGGCCCGGTTTTTCTCTCGTTTGACAACATGCTTAAAGATGTGCTTAATGTATTGTTCATTTAATGTGTCTGCTTCTTTATCAAGTGAATCGTTATTAACTGTTTGTGTGTTAGTTAATTTATCAGTTGTTAAAGATGCAATGAGAGGATACTCGGAAAGATCGAAGCATTCATTAAGAGCATACAGGAATACATTATTGGCAATGAGTTCGTAATCTTCTGGCGTGAGGCCATCAGATGACTCGAGAGACTCAAATTCAAAGATAATGGACTCAGGATGAGTTTTGACACTAGACTCTAGGACTCGAGGGGTCAGACCAAGTTGTTCGATCATGTCCTTTTTGCTGGCAGTGGGTCCGTAGAAGGTGTCCCAGTTATTGAGTGGCAATGAGCTTGATAGGAGATGGGGCTTGAAGGGCTTTATGTCACCATTCCCAATCATTGCTATCACAGAGTTATCAGAAACAAAATCGATCAGATCTGGCATCTCGATTTCTTCTTTGAAGAGCAGGTGGAGCAGTGGCTCGTCCAAAGCATCGTCTGCAGAGTCTTTTGCTTTTGTCTTGGGCATTACTAGCTCGAATGCAGACTCGTCCCGCTTGTTGAAGGCATGAATGTTGACAGAGAGTTTTTCGAGTTCTTCTGCCAAAGAGGGGGTTTTCCCGAACCAAGATTCATTATGCATAGTGGTGGTTGTGGGTCCCGGCAGAGGTTGTACGTCGAGAAATGCTCTACGGACGGGATTTGGCTTGAGGCCTCCGAATCTTGCCTGGTTCCGCTGGAGCTTGTCCATGGTTGTCGGCCAGCTTTGTTTGGCGCTGATCAGCTCTGTTCCCTTTCCTGGATCTTCTTCCAAGTTGCCGGCCTTTTTTGTGAAGTACTTGGTCATGTCGAAGCTATAAGGATGAAGATCGGAGATTGCGTGCAAGCCTCTTTTGTTATCTGTGGAGCGTTTTCGTGCAGCTCGCTTGTCCTCCGCAATGTGTTCGGGAGTAGGAGAGTATCCCAAGCCATGGAGGGTATTCTGTTCTTTGATATGGATGATTTGTTGGGTACCCTGATGGCGTTTTCCCAAACCGAGCCCCGGGATGTAGTTCATGTGCTTCATTATTTTCATCGGGGGAGGGATCTTGTCCCAAATCAAAGGCAGGTCTATGTGGCATACTTGAGCCTTTGGGCTTTCGATGGTGAACCCTGTTAGCATCATGCCATCATCGTCGTGTTTGATCTCTAAGACCGGGACGCCGTTTGTGTCGGTCCTTTCGGTGACTACGCTATCGTCGTAGATGATGGTTAGATCTATTCCTTGGACAAACTTTACGCACTGATGGAGAGTGGATGCCACCCCATTGATCTGGTGTAGCCAAGGGCGTCCCAAAATGGCAGTGAATGTGATCGGGATGTCGATGACTTGGAAATCCGTCGGGACCATTTGTTTTCCGAACCATAGGTTCAAAGTGGCTATTCCCAAGACTGGGCGGGACGTTGAGTCGTATGCCTTGATTGCCTGAGTTGAGGGCTTTAGATCAGTCGCTTTGATCCCTAGCAGATCCATCATTTTGGATGGCAGGACGTTCATGGATGAACCCCCATCTACCAAAACCCGTGGGAGACGACGCTCGTCCAGTTGGACTGTTATGTAGAGAGGCTCATTGTGGTCAGCCCCAAATTTTGGAAGGTCGAGCTCTGTGAAAGTGATGATATTGCTGTAATTAACGTTGCCAATCATACGAACCTGCTTCATCGGGTGTCACTGTGATGGGAACCATGGTCTGGGCCAGGCTTTCTGCCAACTTGAGCTTGTGCGGGTAAGATGAAGTGAGTAAGGACCAGAGCGAGATGTTAGCCTGAGTGCGCTTGAGCTGTGTTAAGACATGATCCTCAGCCTTTGGGTCCAAGGTTTCGCCTTCCTTGGCGTAGGGCCCCTTTTCGGTTCGTGGCTCGGTATGGCCGGCCTTTTGTCTGTCCGTGGAGGATTCACTGGGATTTGACCGGAACGTGTCAGAACATTCACTTCTGGCCTTATGGTTTTGCTTGTCTCTCCTATTTCTGTAGTGGGAGGACCCCGATTAGCGTAAGGCCGCATCGCACATTTCAATTCGTTCACTGTCATGGCTTTTCGAAGCATCAATAGTGGCTTTGAGATCTTCCCAAGACGGGGTTGGATTATCTGGACCTTCGGGCCTTCGGTGACGGTGCGAAGCTTCGTTCCAGTGATCATGGAGCGAGACATTGCCATGGCCTTGTGCGTAACTAGACTTGCTTTGGAGTAGATGACATAGTAGTCAAACTTTCTGAGGGTTCTCCAAGGGTTCCGAGTGGGATCACCGGATTCATACCTCTTCTTCAGTTTTTGTTGAGAAGATGGCTTCTTCTTTCTTCGAGGACGGCCCTCGTTCATTTCATCATGGAATTCCATTTCCAGACAAGCACTGCAATCGCAGACGTCCCACCAGATGTGTTCGTTGTTCGGCGGTGGTACCGGGGCCTCAGGAGGCTGAATGGGCAGGTTTTCCCCCGGAGGGTCCTGTGGCCTTATGTCATAACTGCATGGCTCGTACGAGGGTAACAGGTTGACTTCTGGGAGACAATGAGAGGCGTTAGAAGCTGCAGGAGCAGTCATGGCTTTGGAAGTCCCAGGTAGTTGGGTGGCTAATGTCCCAAAGTGGTGCATAGCATCTTCGATCCAAGCTTGTTGTTCACCTTGGCGTTTCTCAATAGCCATGAGGACCTGCCAAACTTCTTCCAGTGTTGGGAAATTTCTCGGGGGTAAGGTCCCATTCTCATTGTTGTTATCCACTGACTTGGCCATGGGGAATTAACGGACTGTCCTGGTGACAGAGCTAGGAAGGAGGTTGGACCTTGCGGCTTTGACACAGGGAGACGGGTTCCCGGGTACTCTCGATCACTCTCTGTTTGCTGGAGGGGGTGACGGGCAAGGTTTAGACACAGGAATGGCCTTACGGGATAAAAGGGGGAAAGCTCATGTGGCATGCGGTTTCCGTTTCTTTTATTTATGATTTTTTTTGTTGTTGTTTTAATTTACTTAAAACGTGTTTTCTCAGAGTCCTAGGTAGGTTGGAAAAGATTGCTCTTCTTTTTCGCAACTATGCTAGATCCTGGGTCAGTGGAGACCATCTGTGCGGCTATAAGCCCCTCGTTTTGCACTTGTATTTCGACATCCCGGGGTGGACAGCCCCGGGCGAGGGTCCTATAGGGCAAGCGGTTTCCACCGGCCTAAAAGAAAAATCGAACCTAAGGACCGAGCCTGTCATGTTCGTTTTAATGCGTTAGCCATGTGAATAGTGAACCGAGCCGGCCACTGAGTCAAGATCAAGTCAAGAGTTCGGCATGACCTCTCTTTACCTTGCTTGCGCAAGGGATCTGTGACGTTAGGCGTTGGCTGGGTCATATTGTCATGGCTGACGTATCAAAGGCGTGATGACACGGTGTCATGTGAGCATGGATGTATATCCGGGACGGAACATCGTGCAGGTGTAGCTTTGGAAATCAAGATCAGTCAAGATTATAGCATGACCTTTCATCGCTTTTCTTGCGCAAGGGATATTTAGTTCCGAGCCTTGACTCAGAAAAATGGCCGGCATGGTATATGTATCCAGCCGTATGACACCTGACCGGGTAAAAACCAACCGAGTCTGGACAGAGTGTGACTCAAGACTCAAACGTGCAGGGTTGATGCTTGGCTAGGATGGGATGTTTGGAATGATCCCGTGCGCATCCGAGAGGCCTAGGAAGACCAAACGGACTGCAACTGAGACCACTCCGGGTTAAGGGTTGTACAAGGTGGCCAGATCCGAGGCAAAGAAGCACAAGTGCGCGTAGCGTGCGGTGTAACCGAGGGCGGTGTGCGTAGTGTGCGGTGTAACCGAGGCAGCAGTGCGAGTAGTGTGTGGTCTCTAAAATTCTTTTTCTGAGTAAAACAGAAGTTTTTTTTTTTTTTGAAGAATTTTAAATGTATGCACAGATGCATATTGATGCATTTTTTTGTATTTTTTATTATTTTGTAAAATAAAAAGTAAAGCACGTGCACACACACACAACAGTTAAAGAAGGGGGTAAAATGAAAGTTTGACCCTCATCATCGTTTTAAAAATCTTTTGTTTTGTTTAAAAGTTTTTAAATCAAAATGTCCCCAGCGGAGTCGCCAACTGAAATTACCCGGGATCCGGAGTATCCCGCGCATCTCGCATTTCGTCGCCGTTTCGAGGAATGTTCGCCCGGATCCGAGAGGCAGCGCGTTCGCGCCCCGACATCTGGCTCTATTCTGTCTCGGCGTTTTGCGTGAATGTTGGAGGTGTCTCGCCATGTTTTGCTTTGTAGAGTCGCCACGCCGTTTTTATTATTAAGCCCAAAACATTGAAAAAGGGCATCAGTTTAAAAATAATAATAAACTGTTTTTGTGTGATGAGATTTTGAGTTCGGAGGTCAGATGACTCCTCGGGAAGAGAATATTAGAATCTTAGAGCTCACCCGAGTCTCCTCGTAAAAACGAGTCTTTCGGATACCCCTAATATTCTTTAACTGTTGTGTGTGTGTGTGCTTTTAAAAATGCATGCTGTGTCGGATGTCTACATTGTACACTGCATATTGAAATGTATTGAAATAGTAATGGAAGGAAGCCTTACCAATGTTGGTTCGTGTCTGTCTTCCGCTGGGGAATAGTGTTTGAGGATGGAATGATGTTTCGGTACGGACCGGGATTGCTTCGGGAGGGACCGGTCGTCTGCAGACAGAGTTTCGGCGTGAGTTGAGATTGTAGGCTGCGTTCGGGCAGAGTTTCGACGTGCGTTGAGGTGGCAGGAGTCACTCGGGCAGAGTTTCGGCGTGCGTTGGGATCGCAGGGATCACTCGGGCAGAGTTTTGGCGTGGTTTGGGATCGCCGGTTTGACTCGGAAAGAGCCGGAACGCCTCGAGAAAGACCAGGCAAGGCCTCGGAGTACCACGAGGGGCCTCAGAGTACCTCGAGAGTGCCTCGGGGCAGCGCGGGATCATCGCGGGAGCGCTCGAAGAGGCTTCGGAGCACCACAAGGGGGCTCGGAAGGCCTCGGAAGGATCCGAAAGGGGCCGGGAGTGCCTCGAGAGGACTTAGAGGGGAGCCAGAAGGCTAAGGGAGGAAGAGAGAAGAGGGAGGTGTGTGAAATTGAGGAGGGGGAGCCATCTATTTATAGTAAAATTTTCGTGCAAGAAGGTCTGTACGGACCTTCTAGGTAAACCAGAATCTTGGTTTTCCTCGATTTGAGGGAATATGTGATGATGGTGAATATTCTGTAATTATGGTGTCCCCTTGCAAGAAGGTCCGTACGGACCAACTAGGCTGCAAATAGGTCCGTACGGACCAACCATGTATGGGAGTGATGATTACTTCCGGGATTTGAGAGAATATTGTGGACTTTAAGGGGATTTAGTAATTATTAAAGCAAAGAGGTCCGTACGGACCATTATTGCTTTTCCAATTTCCTAAAAATTCCCAAAAGGTCCTTTTGTCCCTTTTTATCCCAGAAAGGCTCCTCTTTTGGTTTGGCTGGGGGTTTTGAGAGGGTTTTGAGTGCCAGAGGTCGTCGAGACTGCGTTGATGAGTCTGCGGTGCTTCCCG
Source organism: Adenophora triphylla var. japonica (assembly GCA_022495995.1). Classification (NCBI taxonomy): domain Eukaryota; kingdom Viridiplantae; phylum Streptophyta; class Magnoliopsida; order Asterales; family Campanulaceae; genus Adenophora; species Adenophora triphylla. Next base: position 13,681 of record JAFEMH010003555.1, on the reverse strand, counting down.
TGTGCTTGAAAGGGGGTGATCCAGATTGGGGTACTTACACATATGCAAGCTTTATGACAACCGGTGTTTAACCGTGAATGACTTGTCCGGCTGTAAATTTCTTTCTTCCATGGCTTTTATACTTGTGCGTTTATTTGTGTTTTGTTCCTTATCCTTTTTTACTGATTTGTTTCTCCCGTATTTTAGATTTAACTAAGGAGCAAGAGAAGAAAATGGAGGAGGGGATTCTTGACCCCCAAGCCCTCATAAAGTTGAAGAGGAGGATATCATGGTCCTCGGCCAAAAATAAGCGGCGTTCTGATGTTGTGGAGAGGCAGGCTGTTGGTCCCAAAGGTGGCAACAAGGGTGAAAATACAGCTAGAGTTATAAAGCGGTTTTAAAGAGGCAGTTTGTAAAGCGGTTTTGATAGAGCAGTTGGTAAGTGCAGTTTACAAACAAGTGTAGTTTTAGACAATGTTAACTCCAAACACTATTTCACAATAGTGGATAACTAAATAAAGATCAAACAGAGACAGAGATAAATAATTAGTAAACACAAGAAATATAAATGCAGTAAAGTAAGAACACGTGATTTGGAGTGGTTCAATCGATAAACGATCTACATCCACTACCAAGATGGTTAGTCTTGGATTTTCAAGAGTGATTTTACTATTGAGTATGAGAGATTACAAGTTACAAAGATTGATACTCAAATCTAAAATCTATTCTATAAAGATCAAATCCTAGACTATAACCAGTGTATCTCAAATGAATAATCTATGTGATTAAACAAGTGAGGTGTGTGTGTGAGAACAAGATCAAGGCTCTTTAAATCTATGAGATGTAGAGCACGATGATTCTTGAATGTGTTAAGGCTTGATTTCTGGGCTGGGGAATATTTCTTGAAGTATGAAGATGAAGATTCAAAGGGTTGAATAATTTCTGGGCAGAGCTTCAGCTTCTATGAACACAGCACTTCTCAATTTTTCAAGCAATCTTCAAATGGTGAAGATTAGGGGTATTTATACCCAAGCACCAAGGAACTAGCCGTTGGACACAGCTGTTGCAAGGACAGTACTTGATGCATTCCCATTGGTCCACAGCAACCACTTTTGTCCTTTGGTACAACAGTTGCAGATAAAGCTGATCAGGCTTCAGCTGCAAGCAATGAGGTTTGGACACCTGTCACCTTTTCAAGATCCTTGCAGATCTTCTCTGACATTGAATCACGTGACAAGATATGGTGGTTGACTTTGGATATTGCTGATGTGGATTCCAATGGTAAAGGGTGGTTCACTTCAAGTCTCAATCATTGGGGCGGTTCTGGAGTACATGCGGTTTGACAAGTGCGGTTGGTAACTCCAGTGAGGTTGCAGATTGCGGTTGATGTTGAACTGCACAGGTGCGGTTCACAAGTGTAGTTGTACTGCAGTTTGTTCAAGGGAAGTTTCAAACAAGGAATTTCTCCAAGCAACTGCTACAAGCGGTTTTGCTAGGGCGGTTGGAAGTGCGGTTTGAAACTCCTGAACTGCAACTCTCAAATCCAATGAGTCTTGTGCCAGTCTTCAAGCCTAAATTTAACCTATTCTATAAAATGGACTTAGCTAAAGAATTGAAGTCTAAGCTTCATTACATAGGGTCCTAAAGTCCTTAAAATAGACAGGAGGTTATGGTATCAATCAAATCTAATACAAAATAGGAGGGTTAAAATATGGATACCTAACAATCTCCCCCTATTTGATTGATGCCATTACCTACTATAACTAAAGCAAACATTGTACTTGGTAAAAATATGTCCATATGAATTAACATGGTAATTCATGTCCCAAGTCAATGCACACACTTAGCTTAAGCTATAGATTTCTATACTAATGAAAGATTTAAAATTACAACTTGAAAAGTATAGAAATGCATTCAGTGCACTTGAAAAAGATATGAGTTTAAGTTTAAAGTGCGGTTTAAACTGAATGTTTAAACATCAATTCAAAAGAGTGATTTTAAGTTGAAAAATATTTGAATGAGGTTTAAGACCATAAGCGGTTTCATTGTTCTACAAACAAGCAGTTTGATATGAACAAGGTTTTGGAACCAATGATGCATTTTTCATTACTACCACTGCGGTTACAGATTACAAAGGTAGAAAAGCAAAATGCAAGGGTTACAAAAGCAAAAGGAAGTTGGACAAAAATACAAAGAGTGCGGTCCAACAAACAAAAGAGTTTACCAAAAATTACAGAGCAGAAGCAGTTCATTGTTGGTGCGGTTCTTGACCTTCCTGCTGCTGCTGCGGTTGGTTGACTTCAGGATTATGAGCTTGGTTTGATGCAGAGGTTTCAGTCTTCAAAGCTCTTCTAATCCTTCTGACTTCATCAGCGGTCCTTCCTTGAGCGGTCACCAATCTTTCTAGGATATTTTCTTGGGAATCAAGCTTGAGATTAGCATTACTGATTGCCTTGGAATTTTCAGATACTTGAGCAGTTAGATCTTCAATTAATGCATGGAAGGAGGAGTTCAAAGAATTGAACATGGTATGAATCTCCCCCTGAACTACTGCAGTCTGGTTTGATAAAGCTTCAGACATGGGATCTAGATCAACAATCACCTTAATAGAGAATTTTAACTCATTAACTGTAGCTTCCAGTTTTGAGGTGAAACCTATCTTGATATTTTCAAGGCGGTCGTTGAATTCATCCCTGATCCCATTTAGCTTGGCCATTAAGGCATCATCAAGAGAGTTTGTTTTGACCTCCAGCTGAGCTTTAACATTATCAACTTCAGAGAGGACATTTGTTTCAACCGCATTCAAGGCGGTTTGAAAGTCTTGAGAGGGAAGCGGTTGAGAGTTGATGGCTTTGAGGATCTCAGCTTGAAGAGAATCAAGGGCGGTTTTGGAGGAGTTGGAAAGTTGAGTGATCATTTCTTTAAGGTCAAAATCTCCAAATGATTGAATTTGAATAATACCTTCAGCTAGATCCTTTCGAAATCCTTCAAAACAGGATTCTGCTGAGGATTTGACAATGTTTGCTAAGTCCTTCTCCCCCTTAATGGCATCAAGTCTTTGGGCAAAACTTTTCAAGGAATTTTTATGGTCAGCCATTTGAAGGGTTTGAGAGGCAATCAGATGGGATTGAGTATCAGCAAGCTTTTGAAGGGAGCGGTTGGAGGCTTCAAGGGTAGCATTGGATGCAGTCAGCTTGATCATATGGCCTTGATTGATGAGAAGTTGGTTTTGGATGAGGTTAAGGGTGGAAAGAATTTGAGAGTAGTCAGTGGGTGGAGGGGCGGTTGAAGATGAGGGAATATGGGTGAAAGCAGGAGGCGGTTCAGAAAAGGTAGGATGTGCAGTTTGAGGCATTTGAGAGAAAAGGGTTTGAAAAATACGAGAAGCAGGGACTGTATAGGGTGAGGAGGTTGAAGTTGGAATGGCTAAAGTTTGAGGTAAGGTAGATGGGGCAGTTGGGATAGGGGTGGTTGGGATTGGGGTGGTTGGGATTGGGGCGGTTGATATAGGGGCGGTTGGGATGGGGGCGGTTGATATAGGGGCTGTTGAGACAGGGGTAGTTTGTGTAGGAATTGTGGAAGTTGGAGGAGTTGTAGTGATTGGGGTTGTATGTGTGGAAGGGGATTTTTGTGGTGAAGGGGTAGGAGATTTGGAGGGGAATGTTTGGTTTATGGGAGAATTTTGTGGAGATGGAGTTGGGTCTCTAAGTCTAGAAGTGGAATGAGCTGGGCCTGCTGATGGCTTGGAGGTCTATTCAGTAAAGGCACGAGGGTTTGAGGTGGCTTGGTTTAAAGGGGTTTGAGGATCAGAATGGGAAGATGAATGGGAATTTTATTGAGAAGAGGAGGATTTATCAAAGTAAGAAGAAGTTTCACCCGGAATTTTGACATGGGTTTGGGCAACACGTTGAAGAAAGCATTTTGGCCCTTTGGTGGGGGTTGACTTCTTTGCCATCTGTTTGAATCTCCTTTTCTTGGGATTCTCCCCCTAAGCTGTATCATCTCTAGGAGGTGGAGAGGGAGAAAGCGGTTGGGTAGGAACTGGAGAAGTGGTTTGAGTTTGAATAGGTGAGGGAGGAGGAGTTTGAGCTGAAGATTGGGTTGGAGGTGGAGGCGGTTGGGTTTGAGGAGGAGGTTGCGGTTGAGCTTGAGGTTGAACTTGCGGTTGGGGTTGCGGTTGGGGTTCAAGAGTGGATGACTTGCCCTTTGCAGCTTTCCTTAGCTCTGCCTTTCTCTTCAACTTGTCTAACTTGGCCCTGTAGAAAGCAGCCTTGTCCTCCTCAGAAAGATTGGCAGTTGCAGTTTTGGCTTTCTTGGCCTTCTTTATAAGAGGGGCTATTCCAGCATCCTCTTCTTCTTCCTCAACTTCATCAGATTCATCTTGCAGAGTCATCTTCTCCTTTGCTTTAGAACTTGGACCAGCACCAGCGGTTGTAGAACGCGGTTTGATTGATGCGGTCCTAGTCTTCTTAGGCTGCGGTTCAATAACCAGATTCTTTCTTCTTGAGGCCTTCTTGATTGCCTTTCCCAGAGATGTAACCACGGTCTCAGGAGTCATTTCAACGTAAAATTCCTTTGGTAGATGGGTATCAACAACATACAAGAACTTGTATTCAGTATTCCCAAAAGAATACCTGAAATTTTGACATACCCTAGTTCCAAGGGAGTCTCCATCACCCAAGGGCACATATAATTCAGGAGTTGAGATTCTCAGATCCTCTAGATGCTGATAGCTGGTAAATAAGGCGGTTAGGAGCCTGCAGAAGGGTCTCCATCTCATGTGCTCATTCTTGATTTTTGACTGGTAGGTATCAATGGAACTAGCTAATTCTCTCATAAGGATCTTGGGCCAGTTGAGATTGATTCCATTGTATATAGCACAGCAGTATGTCCATTGTTGAGAAGTGAAGTTGTTGTGGTTACCAGTTTTACCACAAACAGACATCCTACTGTATAGCCCAAGTGGCTCATCAGTTCACCAAACTCCTTCATTGGCTTTTTCTTATAATAACCAGATAGTGAGGTGAGCTTGACTGTTGAAAGGGCGATTGCATCTAACACCTCTTGATTGACTTCTATGGGGCATCCAGAAACATGGAAACCAAAGGAGATTCTAATATCCAAATGATCAATAGAGATTTTAAAACCCTCAACATCAGCAACCAAGCAGTTGATCTTACTTCCATCAGATAATTATCTCTCACTAGATACAGCAGTTGCATAGAACTGGCCCACGAAAGATGGAATGATATAGGATTGCTTTTTGTTGAAGAGAGGGAGGATTCCAGAATCACTCAATCTTCTAATCATTTCTCTGCCAAGGGCATCATTCTGAAGCTCAGTCTCAATGATTTCATACCCTGGTATGAAAAATCTAGGTTCCTACAAAATGAAATAAAGAAGTTAGATCCATAAAATGATTCACAATGCACAGGCGGTTTGGGCATCCATGCGGTTGGCACTGATGCGGTTGGAAATGTGAAGAACTCCAAACCTTAAGTGAATTGTGAATACAACTGAAGGAACATAGAAGATATGCAAGAGATTTATACTAGCACGTGGCATTGTAATCCAAAGTTATCCCACACATGCAAGCAGTGTTTTGGAGGGGAAGGTTATGGTGTCCAGCCTATATACTTAGTAATATCTCAAAGGCATTAAGCATGCAGTTTGCAAAAGATTTACATAAGTAGCTAACAGCCATGCGGTTTTTAAAACAACATGCGGTTCACAATTATCATGCGGTTGCAAATTGGTAATGCGGTTGGAAGTAACATGCGGTTTGAATCAAAGATTTGCATGAATGCGGTTCCAAACATAGAGAGCATGCGGTTGATGTTCAAAACAGTGCATTAAAAAATTATAGAAAATATTCTAAGTATGGAAAACAGGTTTGAAAATCAAGTTAACCAAAACATGTCCTTATTATGACAAGGCAGATGAACAGTCATGTTGAAGGCATGATGAACACGAAGAACAACTTAGAACACTAAGAACAGAGATTCAACATAGGTTCACCAAAATCAACAAATAACATGTCAAAATGATCACAATGAGCAAGGGATTAATAATATCATAGTAAAAATTCAATCTTTGCTCAAAATCAACAAGAATAAGCAAGAACACAGAAATGGGTTTTTCGAAAGGCTTAAACTAAAAATCCAAAATCAGTGCTCAAATCATTGATGGATCATAAAATAAGTTACATATAAAGAATCTATAAGTAAATCCGAACAAAACCCAACTGAAATCATACAAAATGATCAACATATGAGGCAGTTATGAACAAAAATCAACTTAAGGGTTTCGAAGCTTCAAGGTCCAACAATGGCAGAATTTCAAGCAAATTTGCAGAAATGAAGAAAGATGAAGTTAAGAAGTTCATACCATATCAGTGAAGAGAGCCTTGGGTGCCATTGAAATTTGAAGAATTAAAGTTTGAAGTTTTTGAAGATTTAGAGAGAGAAGATGAGTTGGTAGAAAGGACAGTGCTCAGAGAATGGACAGAGTTGGAAGAGTTGAAATTGTAGGGTTTGGTTTTTATTTATAGGAAATTCTCAGAACAAGGACAGTTGAAAATACTTTTTGATTTTCCCATAAAAGAAATCATTTCTCTGTTGCACCCTTTCATCTTCTTCCCTTTTGTCAATGACGGCTGACAAGAGAGCTTTTAATGCTAATGTTCCCCTTTGCATTAAATGCATTTAAATTTTGAAATAACGTGGGAATACATTTGCAAAAATACCCTTATGTCAAAATGTGGACTGAAATGAAAATAAGAGAACTTACCTTGAGTCCACGTGGCAGTGCGGTTGAAAGGAGTTTTAAACCGCATAGCTTCTTTAAAGCCAAGAAAGATTAAAACAATTTTGAAAAAATACCAATTGTTGAATGCGGTCGAAGAGTAAGCGGTCAGAATGCAGCATGCGATTGGAAGTATGCGGTTGGCTGCAAAGGCGGTTGACCACTTGCGGTTTGGATACACGCGGTTTAACAATGGGAGGTTTGAAACCTCAATAGGAAATACAATCTAAACTCAACACACAAGTTAGCAAATAAAAAGTATGGAATCATTTAAGTTCAAGCATACCCATTTCTCCTCTAAGGAATGAAAACCTCTTGGAGTCAAGAGCCTTGGTGAGGATGTCAGCAATCTGGTTATTTGTCCCCACATACTCTAAATGGATATTCCTCTTCTCCACATGGTCTTTGAGGAAATGATACTTGATATCAATATGCTTGGTCTTGGAATGCATGACAGGGTTGTTGGAGACTGAAATTGTTGAAGTGTTGTCACACATGATAGGGCAGTTTCCTTCTTCAATTCTATAGTCCACCATCTGCTGCTTCATCCAAAGGATTTGATAGCAACAACTACCAGCAGCAATATACTCAGCCTCTGTGGTTGTCACTGAAACTGATGCTTGCTTCTTGTTGGCCCAAGCAACTAGTCTATTTCCGAGGAAATGACAAGTACCACTAGTGCTTTTCCTGTCAATAGTACAAGCTGCATAATCTGCATTTGAATAACCTATAAGATCGAAGTTCGAATCTTTGGAATACCAAAGTCCAAGGTTAGTGGTTCCAGATAAATAGCAAATTATACGCTTGACTGCAATCAAATGTGCTTCTCTAGGATCTGCTTGATAGCATGCACATACACAGACACTAAACATGATATCGGGCCTACTAGCAGTTAAATAAAGTAATGAGCCGATCATACCTCGATATAAAGTTTGATCAACTTTCTTACCTTTTAGATCCTTATCTAGTTTATTGTCGGTGGCCAGTGGAGTATCATATGCTTTAGCATTTTCTAATCCAAACTTCTTTATCAACTCCTTGGTGTATTTGGCTTGGCTGAGGAAAATACCTTCTTCGCATTGCTTGATTTGAAGCTCGAGGAAGAATGTTAATTCTCCCATCATGCTCATCTCAAACTTGCTTTTCATTAGCTTTTCGAAACGCTTACAAAGTAACTCATTAGTAGAACCAAAAATAATATCATCGACATATATTTGAACAAGTAAAGTATGCTCATTATATTTGGCAATAAAAAGAGTTGTATCGATTTTACCGCGTTTAAATCCTTTTTCTAATAAAAATTTAGAAAGAGTCTCATACCATGCTCTTGGAGCTTGCTTAAGTCCATACAAAGCCTTCTGGAGTTTGTAGACATGATTGGGAAATTTGGAGTCTTCAAATCCAGGCGGTTGGGCAACATACACGGTCTCTTGTAGTTCACCGTTGAGGAAAGCACTCTTCACATCCATTTGATATAACTTGAAATGCTTGAAAGAGGCGTAGGCTAAGAAGATCCTAATAGATTCCAATCTTGCAACTGGAGCAAAAGTTTCATCATAAACAATTCCTTCTTCTTGCCTATATCCTTGTGCAACCAACCTTGCTTTATTCCTAGTGATGCTTCCATTATCGTCCATCTTATTCCTAAATACCCACTTAGTTCCTATTACTCCTTGATCCTGAGGTCTAGGCACCAATGTCCAGACCTTGCATCTTTCAAACTAATTGAGTTCTTCTTGCATAGCAACGACCCAACTGGAATCTTGGAGTGCTTCATCAATCTTCTTGGGTTCAACTTGAGATAGTAAGGAAGTATGCTCATCATAGTTCGATCTCCTTGTTTGAACACCGGAAAACAGATCACCAATCACATTAGAGAGAGGGTGACTGCTGACTTCACGAACCTCCGGGGTAAGTCTGGTTGGACTGAGGTTTGCTAAAGATCTTCAACTGGAACATCGTTAGATCCTTCAGTGAAGTCATGGAATGTAAGTTGATGAAGAGGTTCAATAAGCTGGATGGGGGAATTCTCAACATTTTCTTCCCTAGGAGTTGCATCTGGAGTAGGAACTTCAGGTGCGGTTTCAAATGTGCGGTTTGAGGGAATGTCAGTTGAGGGTGCTGGATTTTGCGGTTGAGGTTCAGGTGCGGTTTGAGATGGTTCACCTGTTTCATTATGCTCAACAAAATCATCAGCAACATTTGGAGCCAAATGTGGCTAAAGGAGAGAATGCTCATCGAAAGTAACATGGACAGACTCAACTATTTTTAAACTAGTTTTATTGAAAACATGAAAAGCTTTAGAATGTTTAGCATACCCAACAAAAATACCTTCATCGGCCTTGGCTCCAAATTTACCTCTATTTTCTCTTCCGTTGTAGAGGATAAAGCATTTGCAGCCAAAGATCTTGAAGAAAGCTATGTTGGGGGTTCTTCCTCGCCAAAGCTCATAGGGAGTCTTGTTATAGGTTTTGTTGATGAGGGAGCGGTTCTGAGTGAAGCATGCTGTGTTGATTGCTTCAGCCCAGAAATACTGAGGTAGCTTGGCTTCAGAAATCATTGTCTTTCCAGCCTCAATCAACGTCCTGTTCTTCCTTTCCACAACCCCATTTTGTTGTGGAACACCAGCAGTTGAGAAATTGTGATCAATTCCATGGTCATCACAATATTGGGCAACACCGTTGTTCTTAAATTCTGTTCCATTATCTGACTGAACACTAACGATGTCGTCTTCTTTTTGAGTTTGGAGCCATCTAAAAAGTGCGGTGAGAATATCATAGCAATCATCTTTGGAAATCATCATCTCAACCCACGTATATCTTGAATAATCATCCACCACCACTAAAGTATATCTACTTCCTCCAACGCTGGCAGTGGTTACGGGTCCAAACAAATCTATGTGAAGCAGTTGTAAGCATCTTGAAGTTGACAGAGCGGTCTTGCTGGTGAAAGACGATGCGGACTGCTTACAAAGTTGACATGCACTGCATTTCTCAGGATGATGGTCAGCCACTTTAGGTAAACCACGAACGAGGTTTTCCCTACCAATCTTTGCAAGATACTTGAAGTTCAAGTGGCTCAACCTCTTGTGCCATAGCCAACTATTTTCGCTCACATTTTTAGCTACAAAACAGAGATTAGTAATACTATATGTAGAATCTAGATCAATAATGTAAATATTACTCTTACGAATCCCTGTGAGTAGGGTGATCCCGGAAATGCTATCTTTGATAAAGCAGTTTGATGACGTGAAGTTGCAAAGCATTCCTTTGTCGCAGATTTGAGAAATTGAAAGGAGGTTGTGCTTGAGTCCTTCAACAAGAGAAACCTTCTCAATCGTTAGGTTTCCTCTCCTTATAACACCATATCCTATGGTCTTGCCTTTGTTGTTGTCACCAAAGGTTACAGACGGACCACTTGCTTTAATGACATCTTCAAGTAAAGATCTATATCCAGTCAAATGTCTTGAGCAGCCACTGTCAAGATACCATTCATTATCCTTGGAGTGACCAGCCATTAAGCAGAGGACCTGAAATGTAAACATTAAGAACGAGGTCCCCCTTTATTCCTTGGGTCCTGAAGTTAGCAACCCTTTATGACCCACACCTGTTTGACAGAAGGAGATTTACTCTTCCTGGCATTGGATGTGAACCGTAAAAGGCATTCTGCAGCCTTGTGACCTAAACCATCACACACAGAGCATTTATAAAAGCTACAAGCATCATGATGTTTTACTAACTCCTTACTTTTCTTAGGAGTTGCATGCGGTTTGGGAGGCGCGGTTTCAGGCTTAATAAAGGGAACTGACTTGAGTTTGACCATGTATTTTCTGGGAACGCTATTCCTACTTTTGAAGGCAGGAGGAGCGGTCGAAGAAGAGGCGCGGTCAGCCTTGGAGTTGCCAGTACCACCTGTTCCACCAGAAGCGGTTGGAGTAGGGATACGGCCAATTCCATAAGCCCTTTCCTATGAAGCTACACTCTCAGAATCCTTTGGCTTCATCTGAGAATTCTTCCCATATTGCTTCCCCTTTGGGTAGAAAAAATTAAAATTTTGTTGTCCTTTACCCTTAGCATTTGCACGCTTTCCCTTAGGAATTTCTTTAGTTAGTTTCAAAATTTCCTCATCCTTTTCACTGCAGGATGCACACTTCTCCTCTTCACCAGATCCAAATCCCAGACCATCCTTAATTCCACTGGGAATTTGGGTGTCTATGATTTGATCCATGGTGACTTTTGACTTTCTCCACCCATCAATGATCTTTTGGAGATCGAGTTTCTGGGCAACTAGGTCATCATTATGGAGTTGAAGTGCAGCAACCTTAGTTTCGAGGATGCGGGTTTGATCAGCAAGAGGAGTCATTCTTTTGATTTGGTCCTTAAGATTTGAAATTTCAGACCTCATCACAGTTTTCTCCGTCTTGTACTGAGAAATCTCATCATTAGCTAAGCTTAAGGCTTTCTTAAGATTAGAGAATTTGTGGATCATCACTTCAGCTTCCTTAAACATCCGTTCATGTTCCGAGGGAGAAACTTCTTCCACCACCTTTTTCAAAATTTTCTTCTTTGGAATTGCTTTTGAAGGTGGAGCATTTACAGGAGGAAAAATGGGACGTGAATACGAGCAATTTCCTATCTTAATGCTAGGAGTAAGTTTGATATTTTCATCCAACTTAAAATTTGGATGTTTTGCAGAAATCTCTTCTTCCTCCATATCTTGCAACTCGATTGACTCAGTATTTGACTCATCGGAAGCATCTGCAATTAAGCAGAGATTAACCTCTTCGGTTTCATCGTCACTTCCATCATCAGAATCAGTTTCAATCCAAGTTGCCAATTCCTTGGAATTCTCTTCCTCCTCATCAACCATTCCCTTGCGACGAGAAAATTTCGCAGGAGTGGTTTTCTTTTTCATGTATTCATATTTGGGCTGTGGACACTCAGATGCAAAGTGACCAGGTTTTCTACAGTTGTAGCAAACTAGATCACTCTTTTTCTTTGTATCTCCAGCCTTAGAAAATGTTGCAGGAGGTTTGCCTTTTGAAAATGTTTTTGTGAAAGGTTTTGAGGATTTTCTAAACTTTTGAAATCTTTTCACAAACATGGCAAAATCATCATCATCCATCTCGATGAGTGATGAGGTTGATATGGAAGGATCTGCGGTTTGATTGGATGTAGATGGTTTCTCCTCTTGTTCCACTACGGACATGGAAAGTGATTTGGTTTTCCCTTCAATCTCTTCAATATGATTTAATTTAAGTTCATAGACTCTAAGATTGGCGTACAAGTTACTTAACGACCAAGTACCCAAAACTTTGGAGTCTTCTAGAGAGGTAGCCTTATTAACCCATCTAGAACCTAAAGCAGATAGGAAAGTCATATTGATTTCCTTATCGGTTAAAGTTTTGCCAAGAGATCTACAAGCATTAACTACCTCAACATAGCGGTCGTAGGTTTGACGCAAGGTTTCGTTGGATTTTCTGTTGAAGTTGTTGTAGGATCTTTCAACAGCATATAATTTGCTTTCCTTGCATTCGTCATCACCTTCGAGGTAGCTCTCTATGGCATCCCACATCTGCTTAGCGGTTTTGAGATACATCACTTTCTGAAGAGTTGAAACGGGAAGGGTTCCTGAAATGATGTGCCTTGCCTTGCTGTCTAAGGCAGTTAATCTCTTCTCTTCATCCGGCCACTCATCTTTAGGCTTTTTGACCTCTAGAGTTTCTGTATTGGTGGTTGCATCAGTGTTGGCCTTCATGGGAACAAACGGGCCATTGATTACGCACTCCACGAGTATCTCATCAATTGTTTCCAAATGAATGAGCATTCTGCACTTCCAGATGTCGAAGTGGTCTTCGTCCAAGATTGGAATGTGTGAATAGTTAACAGTAGTCATTGTCTTTGAGTTTGCCATATTGAATTGGCACACAAGCTGTTAAGCTTGAAAAACAGTGGTTTTAAAATGTGTTTGCTCTGATACCACTTATTGGTCCCAAAGGTGGCAACAAGGGTGAAAATACAGCTAGAGGGGGGGGGTGAATAGCTGTTACAAATTTTTTTGCCCTCTTTTAAAAACTAAACCTCTAAGCTTACAAAACCTTGCAGTTGATAATAGACTTCAAGTAGAGATGTAAAATGCACAACAGAATACTAGAGTTATAAAGCGGTTTTAAAGAGGCGGTTTGTAAAGCGGGTTTGATAGAGCAGTTGGTAAGTGCAGTTTACAAACAAATGTAGTTTTAGACAATGTTAACTCCAAACACTATTTCACAATACTGGATAACTAAATAAAGATCAAACAGAGACAGAGATAAATAATTAGTAAGCACAAGAAATATAAATGCAGTAAAGTAAGAACACATGATTTGGAGTGGTTCAATTGATAAACAATCTACATCCACTAGCAAGATGGTTAGTCTTGGATTTTCAAGAGTGATTTTACTATTGAGTATGAGAGATTACAAGTTACAAAGATTGATACTCAAATCTAAAATCTATTCTATGAAGATCAAATCCTAGACTATAACCAGTGTATCTCAAATGAATAATCTATGTGATTAAACAAGTGAGGTGTGTGTGTGAGAACAAGATCAAGGCTCTTTAAATCTATGAGATGTAGAGCACGATGATTCTTGAATGTGTTAAGGTTTGATTTCTGGGCTGGGGAATATTTCTTGAAGTATGAAGATGAAGATTTAAAGGGTTGAATAATTTCTGGGCAAAGCTTCAGCTTCTATGAACACAACACTTCTCAATTTTTCAAGCAATCTTCAAATGGTGAAGATTAGGGGTATTTATACCCAAGCACCAAGGAACTAGTCGTTGGACACAGCTGTTGCAAGGACAGTACTTGATGCATTCCCATTGGTCCAGAGCAACCACTTTTGTCCTTTGAGTAC